>JAHREE010000531.1:3782989-3918706 GCA_033628505.1 Tringa tobata | reverse complement strand
GCGGAAGTGTGTAGTGCGACTGGCCGCGGGGCATGGCGGGAGCGGTGGTGGCCGGGGTGAGGCGGCGGTGGGGGAGCGCGCCCGGTGCAGCACCGGTGCTGCCTCCCTTCCGCCCTCCTGACCTCCCCCCGCTCCGCCACAGGCGGGAGTGCTGGAGGGAGGGGTCGGGCGGCGGGTCGCGCTGTGTCCCCCCGCCGCGGTGCCCGAGAGAGCGGCCGCGCCCTGGGTGTTTGGCGGCCGTTTTCTGTCCCCGCCGTGCTGTTATCTCCCGGGTCGCGACAACGGGCTGTTCAGTGACGGTTCCACATTGGCTCACAGAGCGCCTACCTCCTGAAAGCGCCGCCTGGGCCTACATGTGTGTGCCCCATAAAACCAGCATCCGTTCCTTTCTCTCTGAATGCCGTGTAGTGGTTCCGTGGGGCAGGAGGCGGTGGTGTGGAAGTGGGTCCTGCGCTAAAGGCACAGTCCTGGAAGGCGGGCAGCAAGCGTGTTATTGCTGTCATGGGCTTTTTGAACGTGAAACGTCCCCTTTACTGCCTGTCAAGGTCCAAAGGCGGTTGTGGCTGATGGCTGTTTGTACCTCAGCACCATCTGCCAGCTTTCCTGCAGCTTAAAATAAGTAGAAGAAATAGTTTCCAACTTTTCTGAAACTATTTCAACAATGTCACTGTTCCTTGGAGGGATGTTCGCCACCTCCTTAATGGTATTTCTGCTGAACAATGATATACATCCAGTATCGCAGACTGGATAATCTCTGCCATTTCTGTATGCATAAACGGCTCTGTTAGAGCCAGATTTGGTTTCTGGTCATTCCAGACTGATGCCAGGTGTGCCAGGTGTACCCAGCGAAGTCAGGTTTGCTCCCAGGCATGCATGCTGCAGCCTCACATTTCAAAATGTGTATGCGAGCCACTCAGTTACGTGTGTTTTCACTGCTCTTCTATCTGCGATTCAGTAATCAAGAGATACAGCTCTGAATCATGCCAACGAGGTAGTTGCAAAGAAAAATAATAATAACAAATCACAGCAAGCCATTAAAATGATTTATTTATTTTTTTTTTAGAGAGACCAAGTTGTTAATTTCAAAAACATGCTTTAAAAAGCTGGATCAGCATTGTTTGATATACTAAAGCAAAACAATGAAGGTAATGGTCTTAAAATGCAAAAAGGAAAAGGATGCAGAAGTCTTAAGTTATACATTTGGAAAGTATGTAGGACTCGCTTGCATTAGAAAATACAGTATTTCTCTGCATGTGTCAGTTGTTTCCCGTAGGCAAAGGTTCAAAGCTGATAATGGTATTTCCCGCAAAACTGTAAGATGCAGTGTCCAATATGCTTATAAATTGGTAATTAAATAGAAAGTAAGCCAAAAAAGAAAAGGTAACAAGCAATATAAAGTATATGTTCCAATACTGGAACATTTAAGTGATGGAAATCTCTAGGGTCTCCCATTTCAGCTGATTTATACCTCCCATTTGGTTGTTATGTTAGAAAACCATTCACATGATTTTACTCTTAAAAATTTTCTGTTTATTTGACAAAGCCAATTCAAAAAACGTCTTGCTCTATATTTTCTTGCCCAGAACACTCTAAGCATTGGAAGCGTCTGACAGTATGTTTTACATAACCTTGAAATAAACCTGTTGTAAAAGTTCACTCAATGCATAAACGATCTATCAATAACTAAAACTGGTTTAATTTTACGAAGGGAAAAATAAGTATTTGGCCTGTAGACTGAAACACTCCTATTTTTCCACTAGAGTGAATTTGTCTAAATATTACAAATGACGTTAGGCACTGCTGGCTGCAGTTTTCAAAAAATAGTTTGTGAGTACTAGTATTGGCTTTGTTGATAACTACAGGCACATTACGAGATTGCAGTGCACTACAGGAAGGAGCAATTAGGTAGGTCACCAGTCCAGAAAAACGCAGCCCCTGTATCAAGGACACCATCTGAAGGAATACCTGAGCTAAAATGAAACATACTCCTCTAGTCTACAGCTATTTTCTGCAGGGCACGAAACAGTCCAATGACCTTCTCAGCAAGGGCACTGGCCCTGTAAATAGCAGGGATTGCCTGTGATGGAGCTGTGCGGGGACTTCAGCGTCCCGTTGCCACATGAGGCATCCAGGTTACACTTCCATGAGCTACTGCTGTCTAACCTTCTAAGTGTGATTCTGCTTTGGAGCAGAAGCAAAACCCACATCCTGACAGAAGCAGATGTGTACAGCTCGATCACATTGTGTTGAAGCTGTTCTGTTTCGCCTGTCAGTCCCAGGCTGGGAGAAAGGCAAAACGCTGGGGCACTTTTAGGGGATATTGTCAGATTTTACTAATCAAACTACAGTCAAAGACACCTCTTGGACGTCTCATTTTCAGAAGGTGGGAAACTCTTCTGTCTGAACCACAGGAGAGCTTCTGCCCCAGGTGCTTCCTCGGCTTGAACAGTGTTCGGTTTTCTGGTGGGGTCACAGTGTCATGTTGCAGAGGAGGGCTTTAATTACGTATGAGCCCCTCCTGAGCTCTTCCCCGGCAGCCTGTCTGCTCTGTGCATCTCCCAGGAGTGAGGCAGAAATTGGGGCTGTACCCATCTCCTTGCTGGGTACACGTAAGGGGCTGTGGCAGGAGACTAGCCCACCCTTCTGACTCCCCACATTCTGGTGGGGAAGGCGTACATGCAGTTTCGAAAGCCTGCTTCAAATCAAGTATGATTGAACGTCAGGCTCCTTCCTAAATACCCTACACAATGCTAGGATGTTTATGCTTTTGCATTTTTATTTTTTTTTTAATTCATGAGGAAAGGTTGATTTTGGTCAGCAGCCTCACAGGTGGGAATCCTGAGTGGAACTACTGTGTGGCCTGAACTGTCTTTGAGGATAGGGATGAAGACCCAGATCTGAGCATTTTCTGCTGATAAAGTGAGGGCTGCTGGCTGACTCCTGTGAGAACTTATGGCCTGTAATTCACGGGACAAGAAACCTGACCGAGTTCAGGGTGTGGTTAGTACTAATCAGTAGGACACCTAGAAAAAAGGCATTGCTGTTGAACCAGCTTGAAGCTCCTTTCGGGGAGAATGAAGCCCCTGTGACCCTAAGGATGGTCCACGTGCTCACCATGTTTTAGCATTGGAACTGTAGATGCTAGAGCCCTCATTGAAGGCCAAATTTCCACTCACCGCTGGGGAAAATTAGTGATGGTTTGTCTGTTGGTGAGGTAGAGCAGATGTGTTGGACATCTCTAGGGAAAGGGCCAAGCAGTGCTTTACTAGCACAGCCCTGGGTAACAGTGGGTTCTCGTTCCTCTTCTCCACATGCCTGCTAATTTATTTTAAAGTGATGAGCAGATTTGTTGTTTCTGTTTGATTGTCAGTTCCTCGTCTCTTTTGGACCTGTGTTTTATATGCACTCACAGAACGAAACTGATTTCAATGGGTTTTGATCTCCCCTTGTGCAGAGGGCAGGGAAACAAGTAGAAGATGGAGAATGCCGATTTAATAACCTACACAGTCATCTCTCCTGTGCATATCTTGGAAGAGTTTGGCAAAACTGACTGAAGTACTGGAAAAAGTGTTTTCCACCATCTTAAAATATGAGAAACTTGGAATATGGTTATTTACTGTACTGCATGCTTCCACAAAGAATTTTTCTCTGGAAAATAGAAATATTTTGCTAATTTCTAAGCTAAGTGTAAAGAAAAAAAAAAAAGTATAACATTTTTTTTTGGTTGGTTGGTTTTGTTTTTAGATTGAGCTATATCGCTTTCAGAGCCGCGGTGCTGTTCTGAGACACACTGGTGTGTCCCCCCAGTTTCAGTAGGGTTGCTTCGTTTTGCCTGAGAACAATTTGATAACAATCTAGCCGTGCTCTCTCATTTTCTTCCTTGTGATGGAGGAACAGAACCATAACATTAGTCAGCAGTTTCTGAATTTTGACCCACAATAACAAAGATACCGAAAGACAGGAGAAATAGATGGAGGCAATTACAAACAGTCACTTGATTGATGGTTGACATTGTTAGAACTTCAGCTGTATGTCAGGTTGCGGTGGTGCTGAATCCCTATCCCTGCTGGTGGGTGTTGCCATGGGCAACAGCGCACTGAAGCCAATAAAAATGAGAGGAAATGAGGGGAGACTCAACCTTGGGGGAAGCTGTAGGGTATGCACTATAAATTACGTTATACTTAGCAATATGCCATATCAAAATTCAGGAAAGCTGTGTATGTACCTGCCAGCGGCGCTATGCCAGTTCCTTGTACCTGTTTCTCCCATCAAATATGTGTTTTAAGTTCTGTATGGCTTGCTGCTTACTATCCGGCATCTGTCTTTACTGAGGGAAGAAAGAAGTGGTAAAATAATAGCAGAAACATTTCCATTTGGTGCATATATTCACTACTCTGCAGTCTGCATTTCTGCTCTTTCCCTGCTTTTTTCTGCTAGAGAAAGGGATGTGGTTCGGTTGCGTACTAAAGGATTGGCTTGCAATGGTACTGAAATTTCCAGCTATTTTCCTAGACACAGGATTAGTGGCACAGAGGGGTTTTGTTTTGTTGTGTTTTTGTTTTTTTTTAAAGCGATCAGCAGATTTGTTGTTTCTGTTTGATTGTCAGACAGATGTAGTCAGCTTTTATACATCATTAATGACTTACTTTCCTTAGAGAGCAGGAAAGCTCTTTTTAGCATGTGGTCAGCCAGGCCAGGTTCTGATTTCCATTAAGTTGGTGCCAGTTCAAGGTAATTCCGCTGAAGTGAATGGAGTTTGGCACAGGTGTAAAACTAAGCTGAACTCAGCTTTAGTTTCTACTGCCAGACAACCCTATATTTAGAATTCCATTTTTCATGGAGTACAAAGGCTTTTTCTTTTTTTTTTCCCTATAAATGGGAATTGTAAGCCCTGCAACATGACTCCTCTTGTGTCAGGTCATGCAGCAGAGAAAGCACCCTCATATCATAGATCACAGTTTTGCTACACTAGTGATCTTTGCACTAATGGAAAGAGACCAACTTTCAGGTAATACTAGCGTCATCACACAGAACTAGACACGTTTGGTTTTGTGACCTATCATGTTTGATTAGCTTTTTATGAACACCTCTACCACAGACATCTACATGAGAGCTTTGACTAGTGCTGTGCTAGCTGTAATAATGACATCTCAAATTGTACTGAAAAAACTGCAAGAGAAGTAAGAGGTAGTCAGTCCAGTGTGATGATATTCTTCCTCTCCACCATTTCAAAATATTAATTTCAACTGGAAGTTATACTAGAAAGGCTTATCCATGGTTGACTTTTCAACGTAACATAAACCTGAAGCACAAGGCAACAGATTTACTTTTTTATTTGTACACTATTTTCATTAAAGCCTATTCATTTTTCCTTGGGGGCCACTGTGATTAAAAAAAAAAAGAATGTGTTAAAAGAGCGTTTTTTAGAGAAAAGAAAAAAAAAAACACCTCTAAAATTATCATGCAATATTTTACCTTTATGCAAACTTCCCCTTGCTAAGAAATTTACTGCACTGTTAATATGAATTTCTCAGGGAAGCAGGGACAGGTTGGTGTTTTTAAAGATAATAAAGTTTGTTTTTAAATGTAGCAAAGGTAGGCAATTCTAAAGGCCCTGATCAATCACTAAGAAGCTTTGTTGTAAAAAAATACTTCTTTAGAATACAAAGCAGGCTTTTCAGAACATTCAGGCATAAAAGAGGAGGGAAGAGAGAGGAACATCACAAAAGCAGGCATAATTGATTCATAACGTGTACTGAAGAGATGCAAAACAACAATGTAATTACATACTATTCTGTTTTCCTGCAGCTCCTTGCGTATGATTTGACCAGCTTGCATCCCAGTTTTGCTCTGTACTATTAATTTTATTAAGCTGTAAGTTCTTATATTTCAGTCTGTTGTCAGCTTTACAGATTTTTACAGCAGCAGTTGAAATGTAGTGAAGCTGAATGAATGCTTCTTGTGCTGTCTTCTGTGCCGCTCCAGAGACCAGCACTGTCTCACTGCAGGCCTTCCTTTCAGTCCCACTAAGCCTCCCCGTAAAAGAAAACTATGCTGCCATCAAGATAATATCCAATCAATTAAGCACGTTTGTGAAAGTATTTCTCAAAAAAATGGTAGGCCAAAGCTTATGAAAACCTTTCAGACAGCTCTTATCGAAAAGCGACACTGACATTTGCGGGCTTAATTTATGTCTTTGAGAGACATGGTAAAGCTAGAGGAAAAGGAGGATGAGGATGCCGCCTGAGAAGGAAGTCTTTTTTGGTGCAGCTCCTCCCATTTACCTCTATTGACTGCCACAGAGTCCAGCATAGGCTTCAGTTTCACATTCAGCTTCACTAGACACTGGAAGAAGATTAAAAAAAAAAAAAGAGGATGAGATAAAAAATATTGACAATATTTCCACTCCTTTGATGGACAGTCCAGAGAGTAACAGAATAAAATATTTAATCTGTACCAGGCCCTGCCCCCTCCTCGCCCCCAGCTGTAATTTACTCTGTAGGTAAAGCTTATTGTTCCCATTGAGATATCTTCATCTTACTTGTATTACTTGAGGCTTTACGTAAACCACCAAAAATGTCAAAAAAAAGCACATAAGGAGGCAGACTTGCTGCTCAACTTCTTTAGCTTTCTTGTAATCCTTAAAGGTAGTCCTTTTGAGTAAGCATCCCCCAAGTGCATGAGGCTGGTTGCTGGCAGGTATGAGCAGGAGGTGCACTGGTTAGATGACCAGTTGGACAAAGCTGAAAAAACCTTCTGACTCTCCCTAGTGCTACATTCTTATTTCCGATAGATGAGTAAACCACAACAGTATTGTGCTGTCTAAAGCTGGCAAAAAACCCCCACCATTTCTGTGTGCTCAAAATAAAGAAAAAAAAAAATAATTGTCTTTTTAGATTGCACTGAAATCAGCTCTTTTCTGCATACCCAGTCCAAAGCATACGGAAGCCAGTTAATCTTTTATCTGGTTTAACTGAAACCACTTTGAATCAGCCCCTAAATTACGTAATTCCTGCACACCTTTGCTAGAAGTTCATTTTACCTTCCCCTTTAAAGTATCAAATGCTTATGTGGAAAGACCACAAGTGCTTCACTTGGTTTTGTCCCTGCATGAAAGAGAGACAGAACCTCATTAACAGGAGCACCCAGATGTGACGAAAGGGTTAACCAGTTACCTCCCAAGCCATGTAATGTGCCCTTTCAGGACAGAGGAGTTTTACTCTTTTGCAGCTTTTTCAATTAGCAGTAAATATGTTTTGCTGAGAGTTGGCTATCGTGCTTTCTCTGATGGAAACTACGTATTTGTCATTTGAAATAAATGGTTGGTGCAAGATTAAAAAAATGACAGAGGAGACAGGAAAAGTTGTTCTAAAAGTGCAAAAAATTATAAGGAAAAGAAAGGGAGGGGGTAGCAGGTACCTTTGGAGTTGATAATTTTAATTATTTGCTTTGAATAGCAGGGTTAACAGCAACTGTTTTAAATGGTCCCCAGAGCACAGACACCACTAAAGAACTGGATTTTTTTTTATAGCTAGTCTGCAAGCCATGGGAGCTTGGTTAGCTACTGAAGTAAGTCTTGGTAGATTTTTAATTGAGCTATTATATGATAATTAAGGGTTAATGGCCTGGTTTTAAGATGTGCTGAAAACTTGCAATTTCAGTTGACTTCAGTAGAAAATATGAATGCTCAGCACTTCTGAAAAATCACGCCATGAGTAAGAAGCTGATTTGTGTGCAACTAGGAGCAAATCCTCTTGAAACTATTTCCTTAGAATATGGTACAGATCGGGCAGATAATTTTGCAACCTTGGGCCTGGGGTCAGAGGCAGAGTTTACTGCAGTCTCTGCCACATATAGTACTGCTTGTTGGTGACAGTCATTCATTTGATAGAATTGGATGTGGCTTTGTAACATTCCCATCACCATCACCTCAGAGCTCCCCAGTTTTAGCTCTTTATTTCAGACCATTGTATATTCCTCAAACCTGATCTGGTGGGAGTCCAAAGCAGAGGGGCAGTAATACGTTATAAACACCTGAAAATACCTGAAAAGCTGGCTGCTGCTGTCATTAGCACCTGCCTTACCACTGCCAGCTAAGTGTCTAGAGGTAGCACATTAGGTATTCAACTTTTGACAGCAACTTAGTAGATCCTTTCTGTGCAAAGCCAGTATCCATCCACTGGCAGTTAAGCTTGCTGGTATTTCTGAAATCTTGAAAAAGTTTTCATGAAGTATGAATGTAGAGGAGAAGCAGCACCTTGGGACAGTAGCCTTTGTCTCAGAGAGGCTGTGCAGCTCTCGGCTATGACTGTGTCCTTTCTGTACTGTATCGTTTCCAAGACTAGACCACAAGACCATGATGTTTGCAGTCCTAGTGCCAGGGGGCAAATGCAGAGGTTTGGGCATGAGCACCTACTGCTGTGCCTGTCCCTCCAGGCCTAGGCATATGCCACACTCTTACAGCAGGAGACAGCCCTCTCACAGTGCCAGGAGGACTCTCGGTGCTTGAGCTGCTTAGATCAATTAGTTTTGCATCAGCTACAGCAGAGACCAGAAGCCCAAGTAGATTGGGAGTGGATTCAAGAAGCACCCACACAGTTCTGCAGTAATCACTGCATCTTATGAGCTGTAAACACATTTTAAATCCAAAAGTAAATACATACATTTCTTAGAAATATATACCTAAGTGCATATTACAGAGTCTAATAACCCAGGTGCCACAGAGGTTACCAGGTAAATAATGGGAATGGTTAACTAATAACATTAACTTTGTTGAAATAAATTAAAAGGAGTATTTAAGAAAGAATAAACCATGCCTTTGATATTTTTTACCGTAGCACAAACAATTAATTCTATGAATACTTACAAAATATATAGTGTAATTTTAAGAAACTTAATTTTGTTGGACATTAATTTAGATTAGAGATACTTGACAGTGCAGATTTTGCACTTGGTCCATAAAATGTCCTTATTCAGACATTGATTTGATATTTAAACCACTGCTTCTGTATTTAGTATCCTTTCACTTTGGGACTCTTTCATTCTGATCGAGTCTTTTAATTAAACCAACTACTATAATTCCTATGGAAATTAGCTCATTTTATTTTATCCACCTATCAAAGCATTTCAGTAGGACTTTTCTGATACAAAGTACACAAATTGGATTTTATTTCTGCTTGAGATGTAATTAAAAACTCATTTGATTACTATATATCTGGCCCTGTTTTAATTATTAAACTCTAGTAATCAATTTTCTTTTATGAAGCTTCTGGGAAATTATCTCAAAAGCAACACATTTCTCTCCCTTCTGGCAGGCTCTCGACCATTTACTGAATTACATTCATAGCACCTGTTCCTGATCCGGATTAAACCACCAATATATTCCCAAAGCTATTTAAATTTATTTGGCTGTAGTCTAGTCAGGGTTTTCTACCTCCTGGCTGCACTTTTTACTTTCTATTTTATTGCATAAGAACTCCTTTGATGTACTGTTCCTCCACGCCACTGTTTTTGATGCATGCCTCTTACGAACAGCTTTGCTACTGATCTGTCTAATTTGGTATCCAGCTTCTTAACGCCCAATTTATTATTTGCTTTAGTAGGAAGAGGCTTGTTTTTCAGTAGTTGTCTGACATGGGATGCCACCACGTGAACTCAGAGGTCCAGAAACACCCTTCTTTCTCATCCCTCCTTGGCACAGCAGCACTTGGGGGAGAGGGAGCCCCTGCCTGGGACCTCAGTGTCCACGTGCTGTCCTTCCACTGCAATGCAGCTGCCCTGCTCCACAGCAATAGGTACAGCATTGGTGACCTTTCCTGTTTTACTCCCTTTGCTGTAAAAGTTGTTTTTAATTGCAGAGTGATAAAGGGTCCTGAAGAGCTGCGTGCTCTGGCATTAGGAAAAGCCAGATAGGTTTGCAGTTCCCTTCTGCAGCCATGCACACCTCAAGTGTGTGACCGTTTCTCAGAAAGCTGCTGTATAGCACAGACTTTTTCTTACCACCTCAATTATTTAGGTGTCTTTTGTAACTATGGACTGCTCTGCCGACAGAATACTTTCGCAAGTTTAGCTCCTCTTGCATACAAGCTCCTCCAGTACAAGAAAAGGTTAAAAGCACTTCTGCAATCCAGTGTGTGCTCCTGGGAAAGGGGCAGGGCTGCCAGAAGGAAGAGATCAAAAAGGGCAGATTGTGAGATACTCAGAGGGCAGCTACTTATGGAGGATACTTATGGATAAGGAGGGGAGAACGTTTTTCTTGGGTATAGAAATTTGTTTCTCAGGTGTATTTTGCTAGATAAAGCACAGAGAATGCAGAAATAGTAGCAGTAGCAACAAACCCCTTTAGGGAGAGGGTATTAGGTAGCACTGGATTGAAGGGTGGTGGGCCAGAGGACTTCACCTGCTACATCACCTTCATCTTTGAGAAAGGATGTTATCTGAAACAGCCAAGATGCAGCACAGACGTGGCCAGAGTCTAAACTATTGCTAAAGCAAATACAACATTTTGTTGTATTCTAAGACTAATACCAAATCCTTTTAAAGAGGAGTACAGTATCCCCTGACTTAAAAACACTACAGGACCTCCAGAGGATATACTTTCCTTCCCCCCCCCCGGATATTCTCATCCAAATATTGACCAATTCTGACCTTGCTTAACTTATGAGCTTTGACAAGATTACAGCTCACGGAAGTATGGTTGCGGGTCTAATATTTGTAAAGCAAGTTTATGGAATAAGACCATATAAATTCATTTTTATGACTCATCACATATCAAAAAGTTATAGGTCTCAGTGTTCACTCTACTTTGGAACCCAGTGGTTTCTAATGAATCACTTTTATTATGTAGGCAGTTTCTGAGTTGAAAGGGAGGACTAGTGACCGAGAAGCCATGGGGATAAATTCAGACCTGGTGTAAGCACATGAAGCATTGCTGAAGTCAAGAGAGTCATGACCAGTTACAGCAAAGCTGAATTGGACTCCTGAGTTTTGCTGAAGTGGCTTTCACGTGAGAATACATAGGCCAAAGGTGAGCCATTTATCTGAAAGTCCTTGAACTTCAGATTAGTTCAAATAAAAGGGAAGCTGTACTGCAGTCATTCACAGATTTGATCTTCATAATACAAATACTTGAGAGACGTTGTTTTGAAAACCCCAAAATACTTCTGTATATGTGCTCATGTACTTAAACCAAAAAGTCTGCTAAAATTTTACTTTCTGTAGGTAGAATACAGAAGATAAAGCAATATAGAGAAGATAGAGGAATTAACTTCTATGAACCTCTGACTGTGTGCATAAATGAATTAGTTATTTTTCCTACTGATTTAGGGCCATATTTAATGACTATGTTCCAGAAAAAAAACAACTCCTGTATTTGGGAGGGGGCTGAGTTCATGAAAAAATAAATTACTGCAATCTCCTCATAGCTGAAATAGACTGTTTATTCCTTGTAGCGTTTATTGAGGAGGGGTCCAAGTCATCAAGTACATCAGTGCATTACTTTCGTATTTTTCCAGGGAGTTTTTCTTTGATGCCTAGAAATGTAATTAGGTGAAATGAATATACTACTAATTTCCCTGATAGAAAACTGGAGTTTCTTTTAGCTTCTGTATAAAAATTGATAGCAGTGCGGAAGGAAGCTAATTGTGACTGGAAAGGGATCTAATACATGCACAAGTGTTCAGCTCTTTCACTATGAATTAGCATTATGCTTCTTTATGGTGATGGTACATTAGCAAGAATAATGCTACACTCCTTTGTAAGTAAACCTGCATACTGTAAAGAGATGATTATAAAGTAAGATTCTCCACTGGTAAAATGTGCCAGGTACTTCAGGGAGGACAATATGTACAGAGCTCCTGGTAGCCAAATGTTCTCTGGCCAATATCAAGCATGCAATGCTGTCAAAGGGAAAGGGCAATACTGAAGGACTGGGCGCCTACTGAACTAGCTTAACTGATGTGTTGCTAGAGCTGCAAATGATTCATCTGTTCATAATAATTTCATGAAACCACGGGCTTGCTCAGAAGAGGAAGAGTTATTATTTCATAAACAACTTCTTATTTGGCTCTGCTCCTTATGGTTTTGATTCTATGTCTAAAGCATACAAGAGACAGAATGTTTCTAACTCTTCCTTTCAACATTTTAACCAAGCAGCTGATCAATGTCTTCTGCCTTACTATTAAATGGATTTTGAAAAACTCTTCAAACTGTATCAGTCTCATATCCTTATTTAGTTCTTTGAATTTGCCCTCAGCTGGGAATTCTGCAGGCAACTGTGATTCTGTTGTGTTAAACACTTACTTGAAGCGTTTCATCCATCATCATTTCTAGTCCTTTTCTGATGCAATGTAGTTTGTGCTTTGTCTTTCTTGAAAACTGAATGGCTGTTAAATTATCCATTTATCTTCTTTCAGATTTGCTGTACAATTTGAGTTCCCTCTATTGGCTGTCTCTTCTACCTTATCTGCCAACTTTTCAATCTGCTTCCTCAAATCTTTATATACACTTCTATACGCGACCGCATGTCCTTTGCAACACATTGGGCAGATAATTCTAAATAAGACAGCAACAGAAATTGTAGTATTATGAATTATTCACTTTTTCTCACAGATCAGGCTGAAAGCCTTTAGTGAAGCTCAGCTTCACTAAAGTCAATGGCAAATGTTGGTTTTTCTACTTTCTCCCAAATATCTTTGTTGATGACCCGTCCTTTCAGTCGAGACCTTTGTGGCATGAAATGACTATCTGAGAAGTTGAAGTACTCTTGTTTGAAGGGAAAAAGTACTTGTTTCTGCTGCCTCTCCTAAGCAACTTGGGAAAACTTGTAAGTTCCTGAAATTGTTGATAGTAATACAATGTGTCATCAATAATCTCACCAATTTACAAAAATCCTAGCAAAAATAATGTTTTGTTAATTTCTAAAAGCAAAATCCTTCCCCACTCTCAGGAAACAAAAAAAAAAAGAGGATCAGGATCTTTGTTCCCTAAGTTTATGATACTCTTAGACACAAAAATCCTTGCTCTGAAACCACTGAAACTATGGCTTTCCATACTACACCATGAAATAGTGACTGACTTAGAAGGAAATTGCAAATAAAAGCATTCTTTCTTCATTTCCTGTTTTTTCTTTTTTGTATAGCTTTCCTTCACCTTTCCTCTCTATTAGTACAAAAGTAGTAAAAAAAACCCCAGACTCTTAGGTTAAAGGCGTGAGGTAAGAAAAACAGTTTGCTGATGCTTATTCCGTTACTGTAGGTTGTAAAACAGTCATAGTATCTGAGTTTTCTAAAAGTTCAATAGAATTCACTCCACGTGGCCTCACTTAGAGTCTTCATTAGTAGACAAGTAACAAAGCAACAAAAGTGCAGAACTTAGCTGAGTTCCTATTTCAAGGCTACAGAAAGATCCTTTTGCAGTGCCAAAATCGCCTTTCTCTGGGACGAACCCTTATTCCTTATGTAATCTTTAGCTCCCAACTCCCCCCAGCACTGGCATTTGGCCTGATTAAGTTTCCTCTGAAGCAAATTTCTTACAAACGCAGCAGAATATGTTGCACCTGCTCTTCCTTGGATAATATTACCCCCTGGATTTCAACACAAAGTGAGACTAATTTGATCTGCCAACGTCTGTGCAGCCCCAGTCTATGGTGTATCACATACGGCATCCTGAGCCTATCTGCTGTACAAATCCTTGTCAGCCAGGCAGTCCCAGGAAGCACAGATGCATTATCTCTCTCTGCTCAAATTGAATGTCAGAAATAAGCCTTGCCAAAAGCGTGCATCTTTATGGTATTCTTTAGGATCTATTGAAACTTACCCTCCTCTTCCCTCAACATGCTACAAAGGAAAAGCTGATTTCAATGAGAGTCACACAGCTGATGCAATTGCTTCCTGGGAACACTTTTTTTTTCCAAATAGCTTAGTCCTGATTTCCCCTCCTTTTGTTGTTGTTGTTGCTGTTGTTGTTAAAACACTTCTCAACAAGTTGTGAACATATTTCAGGGAATGTGGCTCACGGTGAACAGCTCACTGTCTAGTGCTATCTCTGCCCTCTGACTAGTTGTAAACTTAAAACAGAACAGCAGTGCTCTGACCTTTGTACCAACAACCCCAGGTATGGGTGAATGGTGGGTACAGCAAGCCATTTCCTGAATGTTCATACAAATAAACTCTTCCTCAGTAAATAATTTTAAAAGTTTTTCAGTTCTGACTGTATGGAGAGGACAGAAACATATGAAAGAAAAAGTAATTTGTTTGTCTGCATCCTGTGAATCTTGCTGAGCAAGGACCAAGCCATCCCATCTTGTCCATTCTGGACAAGCCAAACTTCTAGAGGAGTGGTCCAAACTCTGAATTTCTGATCAATATTTCCTTATACAAAATTGCAATTGAAGGAGTGACAGAAAGGCATAGAAGTGGTAACTGAGGAAGGGCTGCTTCAGGACACAGAAGTGTAAACATGATTCTTAAAGCACACCTTTTCCTCCTTCTCTGCAAAGTAATATTAAAAGCTTAATCTCCTACCTTATAATTATAACTAGAGTATACGCTTTTGGAAAAAAAAAAATCACTTTGTGTGCATATGCACTTCCAATTCAGGTGTCAAGAGTCAACTCTTGAACCAAAGAAGTTAAAGCACAGAGGTAGCCGTGATTGTTGGAGACTTCTGTATATTTTTTCTGTGCTTTGTAGAGGCTCTACCTTTTATGATACCCTGTTCGTTTAATGTATGCTTACAAGCACAATAGATGCTTTTGCAGCTACATCATCATATTCTAAAAATAGATTTAATTACAAGGCCAGGCATTATCTTCTGTAGGAACACAGGCATATCAGAGCTCTTGCAGTTGTAGACAAGAGTGATTAGATTTCTTTCTAAGTATGTCAAACAATGTGACAAAGAAGGACTCTGTCCCTTCACATTCCCTTCAAAACATTGAAAGTATTTGCTAGGCTAAACATAAATGTTTCTACTCTTCCCAGATTTCCCCCAGAATCCTGGATGGAGTAATGCAAATTCACTTCTGTAGATACTATTATATGTTTAAAGCTCTCAATACCCACGAAAATCTTGAATAGCACTAAAAATAGCACTAAAATGGAGCGGTTCAATGGAGCACCAAGGTAGAGGTGAGCAGGGCAATCTCAGGCACGCATAAGTTGTAAAAGCCGTGAGCTTCTTTATCTTCCACAAAGACATCTCCCTTAAATTTAAATAGCTGCTGTCATTGTCACTGACTACCTGACTTTGTATTTATCTGCCCAGAAGCAGAGTGCATGGCCTTTGGCCCTGCTATTCATAGTGTTACTGTCTCTGCCTAACAATGCTGTGAACAGAGCTGGGCTTCTGTTAGCATCTTTTGTTTGATGTGTATCGCTGAAGCTTTGATGTTGTTTGTGAGAAAAATAATGATTAAAAAGAATAAGATTGTCACTCTCCCACTCTGTCTGCTTCCCACCGAGAAATCTAATCTGAGTTGGGAAAAATCTGTGACTGATTCTGTTTTAGGTACACACAAACTGCAGAGTCCAGGAGAGAAATCTGCTAGTGTTGAAACTCTTAGCATCTCTTTACTGAAGGGTCAGAGAGGTAATTTCTCTTAATGATCAAAATTCTCTTTGTCCATGTATAGCCAAATAGGTACAGAATACTTTCTCTGTCTGGTGAACACAACTGTCAGTGCAGCCATAGTGCTTTATTTTCAGTGGGATGTCTTAGATTTTCTGCTTTAGTTGCATGTGCTTCCTCTTTATAGAATATTCTAACAAAAAGGGGGATGATTACTTCACACTGAAGCTCACTTGAAATGCTCTACTGTTAAAAAAAAAAAGGCATTTTCCTTATAAATTATTATTCTAATAAGCTTGTTTCTCATCTCTACTGATGAACAGTTTTCTTGCTGCATTTTTGAATGAAGAGCAAATGTGATGCAGTAAAGCGTAACTAAAACCCCTAAAATCAGAGCTTCAGAGTAAATGGATGGCTGTTCTGCTACTCAAGGCAAAAACTCCACTGTCACATAAAAATACTCTGATCAGTGATCACTACAGTAACAAAAAAGTAAATTCAATAAAATTATAATGTCCCAAGTGTAATAAAAAGCAATGAACAAAAAATTGCGAAGATTTTATCTTCACAAACCTTTGATCCATGCTGTGAAGGAAACAGATTTGATTACTAAGCTATTTTGAAATTGGAGGTGGCTTGATTCCCACGTTGAGCAGCAGATATGGGAGAGAGCAAGGGAGCAGAGCCATGGCTTACCTTGTGCCAAGAGTAGAGTCAGGCTTATAGAGCAAACAGAAAAAAGGGCTTGGATTTAGACACTTGGATATAAGAAATCTAGCAGTGCATAATTACTGGTATTTGGCTTTGCGTTGTTTTGTTTGGTTGTTTGGTTTTTTTATAAAGCCAGCTATCATTAGATATCTGTATTAAGCTTCAAGCTCTACGTTAGCTTATGATGTAGCATGTTTTGTATATCTGACCTTCTTTCTTCTGGGTAGGATATGCATTCAAGGGGCAGTCAAACAGGATTGCTAATGGAGGAACACAGATCTTGCTGATTTGCTAGTCACTTGTAAACTTTCTCACGAAAAGGGGCCAAACTCAGAAAACAGTTCTAGCCAGGTAAGCAGAGGGATGTGATATGTATTCCCTGAGAAAGGAGACTTCATTATCCTTTACCTGTGAGAAGAACTGCACCTCAAAGCGTGTTGTCTTGAGCTACCTTAAAGAAATGCAGAGAGGAGAGCAGAGCAGATGCCTAAGGAGGAGGTAGAGCCAAATGTCCCAAAGGAATGTTTTGGGATGGAGAACAAAAATAAGGCTAGAAAGGCTATAACTCTCTAAAATGCTCTGCAAAATTTACATGCTGTTTTAAGTGTAATGAGTTCCTCATAGGCACTCTGGTACGTAGCCTAGCTCATAAGCTTGGACTGTGGAGAAGATATGGTTTGTTATAGTACTGTCAGTGGCACTGGGGTGGTGTCATACTTCTGGAAGTTTGGGCTGTGAAGTTCCTTCTCTATTGCATACTTCAGACATCCGCAGCTGCCAAGAATAGCCTACTCTCAGGAACTACTTTGAGCAAAGAAAATTTCAGGGGGCTGCCTGACTTTAATGGGAGCTGCCAACATTCCCTGGTTGCTGCGACCATGTCTACTGTGGGGGTGTCAATAATACAGAGCACAGCATCAGGTCCTGCTGCAGCAGCTGCCTTGGTATGGACACACACATTCCCCACGGAGTTCCCTTCAGGGCTCTGGATGCTGGGATCTGCTAGCAGGGATTCAGGACTTACAATCACTAGCATGGAAAAAACTACACGTGAAAGCCTTGATTTTGTTCTCTATGGTTTAATGTTGTAATTTTGGTATTAAAATGAGTGTCAAATGTTTATTCCAAACATGCGGTTTTTATAAGCATGATGCTAGTGAGTTAGAAAAGTACTGCTAAGATTTTACTAATTTGTCAGCTGCCACTCTGCCTCTTTATGTTGCTATTGTAATGATGTAACTCATTCTCTCCCCACATGTAGTCCCTAAAATATATTACAATGGTGAGAATTTTAAAGAATACATTTAGAAAGAAGAAAAAAAAAAAAAGAAATCTAGGACTTGGCCGTAGCTGTAGCGTTCAGCCAGCCCTAAATGGAGGATTTACAATGCCTGAATGCACTGCTGATGTGATATGTGTATTGAGGTTTGATTAAGCTGGATATGAAAATTAAAACTTGGCTCCACATTGAAGAGAGAATCTCCCGCAGTGTGATACTATGACATCAAGTTTTCTGTTTACCCCTAAGGCTGGTGCCGCAATGACTTCCAGGTTTGATGGTGTCTCTTTTTTAAGTTGTTGAGCAGCAGGCTAATAGCTGCACAGCATGATGCAAAGACAGCAGAAAGCAGGGAAATCAGATGTGAATATATTCCCCAGAGATCTCCTGCTAAGATGGAGCTAACTAACCAGAGCGTTAGTGCTCAGATGTAGTCTTCTCATGCAGGGGATGGGCTGATTATCAGCTCTCCCTGCTTTATAGTATGTTTTTGGATTACAGATGCTATTACAAATCATGAATTTTGGTATAATATGCATTCTAGTGTAATATGAACTATTATATTGAAAGGGACATCATTTTTCAAGAGTTTCCATCCGAGGTCAGTTCCCCCCTGCCCCGCCCCATCCAAAATGATCTTGGTATTTTAAAAAATGCAGGTTTATATTATTCTTCTGTGCTTGCTTTGCCTTAATTGTTTGAAAGCCATAGCTTTAGTTTATTTAATCATGACAAAGACTGAACTAAGAAAAGGACAGGATCTACTGGGAAAGCAGTAGCCCATCTCGCCGTTTATACAAGCGCATGTCATCCATGTCACACAACAGGAGTTGCCTTTGGTGCTGGGCAATCACTTCATTATTTGCCAGAGTGCCACAAGGTATAGAGGACAGGGGAAGTACGTCATCCTTCTTACCTCATATGCTACTGGCGACATATCGGGTCTATAAGAACTGGCCAATTAATTTTTGTTTGTGTGTAGGGAAGCTACAATTCAGGCACAAGTTCATCACTTCAATGGTAACATGGGAGCTGGTACCTGCTTCCCAGCTCTTGGCTTTGTATCATCACCGACCCATTCATTACTTGGAGATGTGAGGCAGTTTAAGGTGTAGTGGTAAAAGGGAGAACTTGTTGCAGTTCCCCAAAAATGCCTAGTGAGAACATCCCCATGTTTTCTCAGGTAGCAACGACCAAAGTGGCAGTCTTTAGTGGCATAGGGCGGTCTGTGTGGCTTCAGTGAGTAGGAGGAAGACTGCCTGACGCAGTTATTGATGGTTAAGTTTCTATAGTGTTATTTTCCATTTATCATCCTGCTCATGTAGTTCTGCTCTCTATATGGGTAAGAGAGAAAAAGTTAAAATGGTGAAGCTTATGTTACATGAGTCAAATTCTGAAGCTGGTTTAATCCAAAAAAAGAAAGAAGCATTATTCTGGTCATTTATAGCCTTAATGAAGTAACACTTGAATGCTTATATGCCTTATACCAAGCACCCATGCAGTCTGTGTAGAAGCATGATGAAAAGAGTAAACTCCAAGTTAAGCAGCACACAGGTTAAACCGCAAATCGTTTTTCACTGACCTTAAAGGCTTGGCCTAGAGTGCCCCTTAACAGTTTGGAAGGGAGCCAGGAGGGAGTACAAAGACTCAGCCTTGAGCTTCCCTTTGGGGCACAGATATTCAGACAGGTTCGACAGCAGCCCCTAACGAGGCTGTCCCTCTGGCACCTCTGCAGAACTCCCCACACCTTGCCATGAGGAGAATCAGTTTGTCTCAAACATAATAAACAGTTGCCCTATCAGCTTTTATAGCTTAGCGAGGAATTATGTTTACAGATATTACCATCTTCAGGGAATCTGAGGATTTCTCCATAGAATTCAGACTTTTGGTAAAATCAAAAAAAAAGGTAAGAGTTCAAACAGCCTTCAAGGCTGCGCTGTAAGTGAGCTCTTTTTCCCTAGAGAGACAAGAACAATCTTCTCTGGACTCTACAGGAGCAGTAAGTAAAAATTACCTCATACAATGGCATGCAGATGCTATCAATCCACTCGAGCTGCAGCCTGGGTAGTTCATCTTTCCTGTTCCGATCAAAAATGGCCTGAATTGAGAAGGGAACAAAACTGTCATGCTTTATTACAATGGAGTATTTTACAGAGACATCATTCAGCACTTCGGAGCTATGATCAAATTCTCACAACCAGAATATTTTGTAAACCATAATCAATCTTTGCAGCAGTCTTTCTGCTGCTTTGTCTGGCATGAAAAATAAACTGTTTATTTTCAATTCTGTTTTGAAATTTTTAGGCTGAACGTAGTTAAATTTTATAATTCTGTGCTATAAAATAAATGCTCCACAGTTGGAGTGAACTGGTAAGAAACCTATAGAAATGCAAACTAGATACCTTTGAGCAGAAATTTCCCTTTTCTCACATAGGATTTTCCAACTCACCAAAATGAACAATGATAAATCTAGGCAGGCTCCCTCCCTCCCAGTTACAGACCCTTTCTACAGAACCAGCCACGTCTATGAATCCAAAGGGTGGGGAATCAATAGATCCGCTTTGGGAACAGTTATCAATTTGTTCCCCTGGAAACAGCCAAATTCATGGCTCATGGCACTCCCCTAGAGGGGAAATTATAGAGGTTGAAGCTGATGTTTAAGAGGCTCAATTATTGGCAGAAAGGAGATGGAAGAAACTGAGTCTGAAGAGTTTGAATGTGAGTTGAGTTTCCTCCATACCCTGCCTGGGATTACTTGGGTCCATCGGCTTTCCATCCAAAGGATTTCGATCCTCCTGCTAGGGTCCTATCCATACCATTTACCAAATGTTATTTTTTTTTTTTTACTCTCTGAATATGCCAAGTTTTAAGCCTTTCTGTCTTTTTCTGTGGAAAGCCTGTTCTTATTTTGGGCCCATCTCCTCAAGGTTGATATCTCCTGAGAAAACTTACTTTTCTTTTGTACCTTCTAGGAACTCCAGACTGTACATATTATATTACATTCAATATCTGGTTGAATCTTTCTAGCTGTACCCTGCTCTTTATGACGTACACAGGTAACACACGGTATATTCTAAATAAGACCAGGAGGTAAGATTCAAGGACTTGGTGATCTTAAATGAGAATCTTGGGTTTGATTTTGGAGAAGGCTGTATCTCCTACTTAAATTATTTTGAAAAATCCTGTCATTTTCATATTGGTATAAGCACAAAACAAGAAAAAAAATCCTTGAGTTGTAAGAGATGAGAATATCACATCATTTTGCTGACAACTGTCTTATCTAACCAGAAGCAATACCTTTCTAGGTGGTTTGTCATAGAGATATGTCATGAAATACATCAGCATTTGATCTTGTTGAAAAATTTCTCATTAATGTGGTAAACCTCTACGTGATTTTGACCCTTAGCCATCAACTGTTAGAACTGATAAACTTTGTAATTATTTACTGGCCTTATCTCCCAACATAAGACACTTAATACATCAGTTTACTGGATTTTTTGACATTGTGAAGGGCCAACGAGAGAGGAAAATCTTCCTTCAAGCTGTATGGCTTCAAAGCATTCTACACGTTGTCCACAAATTGCTGTATTCCTTGGTGCAGAGCCCAAAGGAAGAGTGAGAGGGCTCCTATGACGGAGGAAATACTGAAAATGTTTATAGTAATACACTCTTCTTCCCACCTGTCTAGGCTATTTAGATGCAGATTTTCAGAAGAAAGCTCTGGCTTTTGTCTTTCTCTGCACTTCTACCAAGTCTACAGTACCTTAAAATCATTCTTAAGTTTGCTGGACCTGGGCTATTTGCACTGGAATTCATTGGTACTCGTTGGCAGTAACATTAATCTGTGTGTTGAAACAAAATTATTTCCTATTATGCTTCATTAGCATAAGAAACACAATTTGCAAATTTTATATAAAAGGCAGGAAAGGGTCTTACATCCGTATTATGTAGAATGGTACTTGCAATCATTCAGGTCTAGATTTGGTCTCAGAATTGCAAATACCATGAATGACTGATCACTCTTCTTCTGGACTACAGCTACCATTTTTTCTGACCAGATGTACATACAGAACTACTATAGGCAAAAAATCCATTAATGTCCCAATCTCTGACAGTATACAAAGTGAAAAGCCATTTATTATAACTGAGCATTGTTTACTACCAACTTTTTAACTTTATTGGCTTCATTACATCACCACAGGCTTGTGTGGGAGTATTAGCAAAGTAAGAACAAGTCTGAGCCAATGGAACGGTCTTTTTATTTTTGGAAGCATAAACATGTTTGTGAATGGCTTGTAAGTTAAATTATTTAGAATACTTTGTTACCCTTCTCCTGTTCCCTCCAGATAATGGCTTGACAACATTTTAAGGCATCTAACCTGGTTAAGACTTTCTCTTCAAATCATTCAGTGAAAATCTTTATGAAACTTTTTTCTTTGACACTTTATACCCATCTGCCTCTATTCCACTCAATACCAATTTATCCTTTCAATCAAACATTATATTTAGTTGCATACCTATAGAAATGCTTTTCAGCATTTGATACATCAAGTAACACAGACAGCTGCAACATAAAGTAAATCTGACAATTATGATTTCCATAAATGGCTGGTGATTTTTTATTTGAATACTATGTATTAAAAACAGTACCTGTTGCTTAGAAAATCAACTGAGAGAATAACCTTGGCATAGGCACAGAAAGTGGGGAAAAGAGCTCAATGCAAAAGTGACGGAGTTGACCAGAGAGCTTTTATATATGGCTCTAAATGCAATCTAAATTGGACAAAACTTTTATTTATTCCAAGATTTTTCTCTATATACAAAATACAGTTAGCTTTTTCTGAATGAAACCAATCGTATTTTCTTACCCTATTCCAGTTAGTAATTATTTCAGAAGTGATAAAAACTTACCGAAGGGGTGAGTTTGAGTTCAGATCTTTCTCTGTCTCCTTGTTCAAAGAACTCACTGGTTACCAGCTCAGCTGCCTAAAACATAAATCATGGTAAAGATTAGAGTTCTTGCTACATCATTTTTAGGGTAACGATTTCTTTTTCAGACCATGACTTAAGCCTGTGCTTAACTCTAAAGAAGTGCATAGTTCTGCTTACATGAGTGATGTCAGGCACGCTTATCCCTTTTTAATAGGGGATTGACTGGGGTAATTACATTGCAATGTTGAGGTAGCACTCAATGCAGTTATATGTAGCTTACTCAAGTATTGAGAATACAATAACAAATTATAACTTCTTGTTGGCATCCACAATTCCGTCTGTAAAATGTGCAAGAGCTCTCTGGGTATTTACAGGCTGTGGCCCTATATTAACAACTTCAGTTATCAAAGAAACTTACTTAACATATAACCTCTGTTGTCTTAATTTAATGTGAAAAGATAAAGGGCATATCTAGATATGAATTCAGACTGTGGTTATTACAGTGAATCAAAATCAAGAACTGGTGGGTTAGAAGTTGGAATGCGTCTTTTTGACTTTTGTGAATGAAGATATTCTATTCACAACACAGTTCTGTGATTCTCAAAAGAACACAAGATTTGAAAACAAAATTAGTTATCGAAATAACAGGAATTTTAGGAAGTCAAACACTGAGCAATCCTGACATAGTGGCCTTTACATACTGTACTCTTCTCATGTGTGAGGCTTAGAAGGTAGGCACATGTGACACTTGAGAGGCAAATAAAGGAAAGTAATCTATTGAAGATGTCATTTAGTTCCTAAAGCTCCTGTCATGCCTGTTGGTGTTTTCAAGTGTTTTCAAGCTAGAAAATGATTTTATAATGCCAAGGCACAAGAGGGTGAACTACGCAGAGAACCTGCACTTCGTAAAATCTCGACATTTCTTGCTTTAGCAACTGTGTGGTAGCTAACATTCACAAATCCTAAGCTTGTTACAGTTGAAATAAGGAGTACCAAAATAAATTGGAAGTAGGTGAATTGATGTTATAAAGTACTCTTAAATCTTGAGCCAGGCTATCACACAGTTTGGAACTTTATAATGTATGTAATCCCAGAGCACTAATAAAATTCTGGATCAATACTTCAGATAGAGGAATAATTTAACAACTTAGCAGCAATTAAGGGTTTGCCAAGTATATTGTACAAAAATAATCAAGACATAGTCCCACCTGTCTCTCAATGCTATTTTGCTCCTCTTCTCCTTGTGTCCCTTTCCCTCTTCTTTTGTCTATCTTCTCTTCCTGAATTTTGCCTTCTTACGTGTAGCCTTTATTCCCTTTGATTCATATATTTTAATGTCTTTCTCCCTCACTTTTCATGTTTTTTTCTCCCTTCAGCACAGTCCATGTCCAGCTATTTCCTGTTTTCCCTCTGTGGACTTATTAACCTCTCTGCTCAACCAAGTAATGTTTCGATCAATCCTAGACTGGATTTTTCAATATAAAGTAAACCTGTACACTAGGCTGGCAGGGGAATTTTCACCCACAGACCTCAAAAGTGATAAGGATGTAAAACAGTTTGCCAGAGACTTCAGCGCTAATTCAGGACAAAGATTGACAACATGGAAATCAGACCCTACCTGACATTTTGGCTGTCAGAGAAAATGGAGAAGCTAACTGGGTTAAAGAGAAAAAATGAGGAGGGATTGCACACACTGCACTGGTGGCTAGGTGGCACTGAAAAATCTTGTGACTCATTTTCTCACTGCAGGATTTGAGCAACTTCCCATGATTTCCATGCGAGGGGACCACATTCTGGCCAAGTATGAGTAGCAGCCTTAGAAGGACTATTGTCATAGTTTGCTTATAAAAGCAAAAAAAGACTCATCTGACAAAACTGCAAGCTGAGCTGAAGCCTTCACCGCATAAGTGTTTTTTTACTGAGTTAATGTGCACATAACTTGTAGGTCCCTTTCAGCTTCTGTTACATCCTTGTCCTTCTCCAAGATGTCTGGCTGCTCCTGACTCACTGGCTCTCTGGTCTAGCTTCTCTTTTTCACCCCATCTTTTTAATGATTACTTTGCTGTTAAGCTAATCAAACTCCCTCCAGGTACTTAGCCACACTCAGCTGCATGCATACTGGAAATGTTAAGGATGGATGCTGAGTAAGGAAAGATGCCTAGAAGAGGGAAAATTATGTGGTAAAGGACAGGACTTTTGGGACAGGTTGCTTTCTCACATTGTAATTGTTTGTCAATGCTGGACTCAAGTTTTATGTATATTTCTAAAGAGCCTACTCAGCAGCAGAAGCCTGAATTTTTACTTGTTTTTTTCTAAGCACAGGATGCTAAAAAAGGCATGCTAAAAAACTTGCAGGATTTTTTCATCAGTGTTGAGAAAATGAACACGTTTCTTTTATCATATATAGTGAAGATTTTATGTTAATCAAAGTCTGTAGAACATCACTGGTATTTTTGATTCAGGGAAGATTCTGCTACCACCAAGGAAAACTTTGGGACAAAACAAGTAAGGGCAGCTAAATGTGGCTAACGCTTTTTTTTGTTTAATCCATCCATTTTTTAAATACGGATTTAAAAGGTTAATAAGAGGAGAAGTTGTAAAGCCAGATCTCTTCAGGTATCTACATGCTGCTCGCCAGCATGGAAAGATTATGCAATAAACCATTTCTTGCAGAAACCCCCTGCTATTTTTTTATAGCATTAGTACCACTGTAAATTGATTCCAGTTTTGGTTCCTTGTAAGCCAGGGCCCTGGGAATATTGTCCCGCCAGTCCCGCCTCCTCTTAGCCCCGCTATTAATCATGACTTGCCTGTCTTGAAATCTCCCACGGTTTGGTCACAGCTCCAAGGTCACAGGCTGTCATTAGCATTGATCTGAAAAACAGAAATGAACAATACAAGCTGAATCAACCTTTGTTGGATTTCTAAACAACTCTGCTCTGGATGCATAAATAAATAACACATATATAAAATGTCAGCCCTGGCACCTTCTTTTCCTCCAGAAAAGAATGACATGTTTGAAATCTCAGCCATCAGCGTGGCTTTTACATCACAATTGTGCCTAGGAAGCCTAATGTGTTGCAGGTCATCAGACAATTAATTTTGGTATTGTGCATTGCACACTAGAGAAGAAATGATATTGCAAGGGAGTAACTGCTAATTTTGCAATAGTTGTAACACTACTTGCATTAATACCTATAATATACTAGAAAGCGTGTGCTTCCCATGATATAAGTAAGGGTATTATTGCATAATAACACTTGCAAACTGGATTAATTTATATGCCTATTTGTAAGTGACTGCTGTAGCAAGAGAACCTATAACCACAGGAGGCATCCCAGACACTGTTTAAGCAGTTTCTACTGCTCATCTACAATAAAAATTTAAGATTTACTACGAGCTATACTGTTCCACTGTAGTTTAATACCTAGCTACAACCATGTTTTATATGCATTAGGAGAAAGAAACCATTCAGCTGTAGAAAGCGTTTATGTACAGTACATGATGCAGATAAAAGTCTAAGAAAGTTTAAATGAAGAACAAGGGCACTGAAAATGAAGCATCAAATATATTGCCTGAATCTAAAATTAGGAATGGGTGAAATGATATGGAAAATAGAAAATGGCCAATATTTTGGTCAAAAGACCAAAAGGAAACAGAATTTTAATGAAATTTCAGATTAAATGAGACATAATCAGGCATGCATATCCAAATGCACACATTTTATTGTCTCAAAAGCATCATGTACTCAAACCACCCACAATGTCTGAGGTTTTCAATACGATTCATGCTTAGATCATTCTTGAGGGCTAGAAGAGCACCTTGTATCTGCAAATCCCCAGGTATAGACTAGAAGAGCAAAGGAAGCATGGCCAGTGAAAGAAAACAGCTGAGAAGAGGAGGGAACAGGGAAATGGACAAGAAAGATCTTTGTGTCCTGAGGCAGAATACTGATGCTTTCTGGAGAAAGAGCAGAAAGGCTGAGCAGTAATGGGTGAGGCTGGGAGGAAGGGAAGAAAACATGACAGAGTCTGAAGGCAGAAATAGGAATGGAGAAGGTGAGGTCACACTGATTACATCCCTGCTTTTTGGTAATATTTAGAAATCATATCATATATTTCGTATCATGGATCATATTATTAAAACAAGCTACTTCCTCTTGTTACTTTTCACTCCATGATATATGAAACAAATATGGCTACACCTTGAAATAACCAGAAAGCAAGAAATAGTAGTGCTCACCGAAATATTTCTCGGTGGTTTTTTAAATTCCAATCATAACCACCTTTACTGACAAGTTCAAAAAACTCGGTCCTTCTCCTGAAAGGAAACAGAATATCAGAGAAGGAAACAAGACACTTCCAGGGCAGCCCTGCAGTAGAAAAACAGTTCTCTGGATGATATGAAATCACTGCACCTCATGTATTATTGTTAAAGTCATTACACTGACAGTCCATTTAAGCGAAACATACTAATTTCCGAACATGTTCTATAAATGTCTGTTATCAATGTCAAAGCTGCCTAGTAAAAGCAATGTAGTATTTATGGTCTCCACAGATAAGGAAATAAATGGTACCAAAATGTTCAGTCTTCCATGGAAGCATGAAATGTTCAACTACAGCAGTTGACAGACAGACAATAGAAACACTCCTGAAATATATACACACTTCTCTTTACTTGTCCTTGCAAAATGTTTTTTCCCTCTGTATCCTGAAGGGTTTTTCCAGAGATGTGCAATTCCTGTTATTCCCAGCACATAGAATAGAACAGTGAGACACAGGAGCTGCAGATGTCTCGAGTTAGTAGTTCTTATTGACTAGAAACCAGGTTTCTCTGCTTGGTCGCATGCTTTGTCTTCTGGAATATCTTGCCTATGTCCTCAAAGATGGACAAAACATGAGCCAGAACATTTGAATGCCTGTTTGGTGTCTTTAAGTACCAACATTCTGACTCATCAGAGTCTGTAATTTTTTTATGGCATTGAGACTCCAAGTGGTTCTGATTGCACGCAGCGTGAATACAATATGAAACAGATCCTGCCCCAGATATAGAGGAAGTTGAGGTACAAAAATATGAAGCAACTTGCCCAGAGTGACACAACATATTAGCATCAAAGCTGGGAAACAAATACCTACGTTCTGAGTGGCAGCCTAGTGCCCCATGTCATAGGAGACTTGTCAAGTGGAAATGTAGTTAGATTCCTCAACAGGAGAGATTTTGCAAAGTCTTGTATTTTTTTGCATGTACTTCACCTAGACTGAAATTTTGAACAGCAATCATTGAAAGCATGGTCTGACAGGAGCCAGTACAGGTTTTACACAGGAGGAGATGCACGGTGCCAGGAACATTGCCCTGGATCAATGGACAGAATTTTACATAAGGCACATTGTATTATTCTGGTCCCTGACCGTCATGCGTTATAGGACCGAGGCCTACAAGGCCTTTCTATAATGGATTTCATGACAGCAACTGGAACAAGGAGATAGAAGGACTACGTGATGATATCTAATCCCTTATGTTTTGTGAAATAAGATATAAGAGAGTTTCACATTATAAAATTTCCTGGGACAATGCAGAAAACAAAATTCAGTTCTCTCACACAAAGTCATAGCACCATGGCCCCAGTGAAAATAAATATTGCAACAATTAAAATTTTAATGGCCAAGACTAGTTGGCATGTAACCTTAGGCCAGTCTATTCCTGAACAGATCATCAACAACTACATACTCTATTAAGAGAGTGAACAGAGGATTTTTGCATCCTGTATTTCAGTGCCCAGTCTAACAATGTAAAATTTGGCAATGATTTCATTTTGAAGAACTGGATATTCTGGGGAATTTATATGGTACTGGGCAAAAACCAGGCAAAAGTGTTTAAAGCTGAAAGCTCAGGAAAAGGGCATCCCAGAAATGTCAAACATTCAAATTTAAATTGTAGACATCCATAAGCAGTGACTGAAAATGTGAGTTTGTGTTAAGCTGAAAACTTTAAAATAAGAAATTTCTTTGAAATCCATTTAAATGGATGCAGAAGTAGCAGTTCAACTCCACAGAGAATTTCTAGTGAAGGAAAGAGTCAACCTGAGGAAAGCAGCCACAATTGGATGAGATCCTATTGTACATCTCTGAGTTAAGCTTTTTAAGATCTATTCTCATGTGATGCAAATGACATAATTTGTCTTTAAAGCAGCAATGTGTATGCTTTCTTTACTTCTGCAACTGGATCTGTAACTAAAGATAATATTTCTTAGAAACTCTGAAATGTGGCAAAGAATTCTAAAATGTCATTGATTTTCTACATGCTTGAAGAAACGATCACAGATGGGACAGACGAATTACAGGACTGAGCTGTAAATGATTCCTGGGATTGCTTTGAAGTATAAGCCTAGGATTTCACTTGTTTTTTGTTGATACAGACATGTTACACGTTAAAGCAAAACCTACTTGGACACTTGAGATATTTCTATTAGCCTAAGGTATACACTAAGTATTAGACTAAATCTTTTCAACCACAGCTAAACACTGATTTCTCATATTATATATCCTTATTGGTATTTAATAGGTCATTAGAGTAAGTTCTTCGAATTTTCATTTGTCAAATACAAGAAATGTCAATACTTACTCAAAATACAGAGTGAGGTCTGTTGCCAATATCGATTGCTTTAGAAGCTGCATAAGGTCACTGTAGTCCTTAGAGGACAAGTTCGCAAAGATGTTGTGACCCTATAATGAAAGAGATAAAAGAGGTAAAGGGGTAGCAATCAATATAGGCTTTTAAAAGGTTTTCTAACTCTTTAGTCTACTGTTTTCCTGTAGCAGAGGCCTTTTCTGATTCATTGGAAAACTACGACAAAATAATAATGTTAATACTGCTGAGATTACATTGGGGTGGAAGAGTTGACAATTGCAATCAAGCACCTGAGATGTTTTTCTAAACTCTGCTGAAATTACAGCCTCTCGAGGAAAGATTTACTCTTTGCTCTGACCCTGCACAGACTCAGTTTATGGGGAAAAACTATGGATACATCTCAATCTTTCTGCTTATTAAATGTTTTGGGACCTGTGCATTGCAGCTTTTGAGTTGTGCTCCTAATAGATTTATCTGTGCTGCTGCTTGCCGGCGCACAAACTGCTGCTAGAGCAATCAAAGACACTAAATCAGTTTTTCATTCAAAACAGCCCATTTGCTCACTCTGCCCATTACTGTTGTCTTACAGTGTATATAAGCATTCCCTATGCAGGCTAAAGAACTGCAACTTTATGCAGTTTAAAAGCCCTTTGTAGGCCAAATAGGCTACAAAGCAATCGGGGATTAAGAACTTGAAAGGTGCTCTGGGGCCAGAAGGAAAGGAAACAAATTATTCAACATCGCTATTTCAGAGCAGGAAGGTCCTTTGGTAACTGAATTGCTGCAAACTAAAAGGGACAGAGACCCTATAATTTCCCTAGAAATCCTAGAGAAAACAGCTGAAAAAGAAAATTAATGGAAAATTCTAAATATAAGCTTAAAAAGTGGTGTTTGTGACATTAGTCACATATACCTAAATTAACACAAATAAAAGTACCACACTTTTCTTTTTCTAGTCATCTATAGAAATAATGAGGTTGTTAAATGGAGTCATATTTTGGTGGTATTTAGCACTGCAATGCACACGTTCAGTATGCACTGCCATCTACTGCTTAGGAAGATTAAAATGCCCTTAAAACCAAGAATCTTCCAGCAACAGGATTGTTATTGAGGACATAGATGAGAGAAGATTTGGAGGTAGACATGATATTTTTTAATAGATCAGCTAATTGTTGGTCTAAAAAAATAACTTGCCATTCATAAAAGATGGTATTAATTTTGACAATGAAATGGTTATTTCTTTTTGAGAAGGATTTGAGAATCTAAAGCTTATTTATGAAAAACAATTTTGAAACCAAAGTACTCAGAAGAAAATAAAGCAAAATCTATCAGTAAAACAGCAGCTCTTACAGCAGGGGTAATTTACCAAGTTGTCTGATATTCTATAATTTCTGTTGCCTTTCTGACCTGTTTCACAGTGCATAAAACCATACCACTACACAGCTGAAGATTACTTATACTGAGGTTAGCATGCCAAGAGTAAAGGATTCATAGCTCCTTTGTCCAACGTGATAAAAATCTAAAGAAATAATGCGATATACTATGTTTTATTCTAGATAGCAAAGACAGACTAGAATATCAACTTAGTGGACAGGATATAATCTAATTTCAGCTTATTTGAGAGAAGAGACCAACTGCTCAGCTGGTCAAAGTTCGTGTATCTTTAAGTAGATTGGAGGATCCAAATCTGCATTTATTTCAAACTAAGGGGTGTTGTGTTCCATTAGCAAACAGTATCTATTAGATAAAAATCCTGTAGGATTCATTTTCTGGTCTAGAATTGGGGACTTGGAGAAGCAGCTGCCTGAATGATCAAAGAGGAGGACTTGTATTTCAGGTAATATTTTACATCTCTGAAAGAAGCTGGAGTAGATTCCAAAGAAAAATTTGGGGTTTTTTTTCATAAATTTATTGATTTTTAAGCTGGAAAAGATAAAGAAAAGCATCTAGACTGACATGAGCTATAAAATTCCACAGAATTGTTCATGCCTTGAGTCTGTCTTCAGAGAGACATTAAGTTATGATGAGAAATCACTGTTTCCCAGGAAAGCTTGTTCCAGAGTTTGAACAGTCTCATTGGTTTACAAAAAACAAAAACCCCTTCCTTTTTTTCCTATTCCGAACCAGTCTAACTTTCAAATTCTGCTTTTACTTATACCTTTTTCCTATTTTATTCCTAGTATAACCTTTTAGATAAGCTCGGCTAAGCAGATTGAGATGTTTAAATCTCACGCTGGTGCTCTCCTTTCTTATGTGTACTTTTAAAATATAATGTCCAGAAACTGAGCACTGAAGCCACAGTCCCATGGCTAATCTCTGTGGCACTGTACACAGCGGTAAAGTCATTACTCTGTTCCCACTTGTCTGTGATCACGGGACATTCCCAGGTGCTCTTCAAATGTTACTGCAGATCAACACATCGTCTCCAGTTGTGCTGCATTAACAACATTTTTGTTTTTATATATACTGAATGCATTTCGCAACACCCTATCTGTGTAAATTAAGAAAATACATCCATTGTTCTAAGGATTGCATGTCCATCCTTCTACTTTTCTCGCTTACTACATCTCCGGGGTAGTGCCTGATGCACACTGTCGCACGTAAGATATTTATGCAAGAACTATGTCTTTAAATGTATCTGCAAAGCAGGCAGCGTATTCTGGACAGCACAATATTACTGACAGAATTTTTTAAAAAATAATTTAGAAAAATTATGCAAAGCCATCATAAAAATACTGATTACAGAAAGACTGTCAAAGAAATTAAATTGGTCCAGGATGACTGTGATACTCTAAATATAATACCTGTGGGGAAAGGTAAGGGAGCTTGCTTCTCCTACCTATAAACCACTGGGCGGGATATATGTAAGGTAACTGAGGAAAGCTGACAATATGGCTAGGATACCTTCTCCTTGCCCTTAGCCAATTGAGACAAATATAATCTCTGGGCTCTATGATCAGCATTTGTAGTTGTTTAATTTTGTGCTAGTTGTGACCTTTGTGGTAACCAATAAATAATTCCTCAAGGAGAGGGCATTAAAAAGGTACTGTGTGTGGTATTTCCTTTCTCCAGCTGAAACTGCCCAACAGTTTACAGTGAGATTAATAGTAATGCTTTTGTACCTCACTTTGGAGAATCATGACAGCATGATTGAAATGGTGGTGCTCCAAGGTAGCAGAGGTGCCGTAGAGCTGAGCTAAGGCTGATCCGCTCCTGAAACAGAACATAGGGAATCAACAAATACTGCTCGTCTGCTAACGAAGCAGGTTTCAGAGACGATTTAGTAACAAAAGCACGTACCCACGCTCTCCCTCTCCATTTCACCAAGCACACTTGAGATATCTGACATGATCAAAACAGAAATTTAAAGCCATTTATGTTCCAGACCTTGCTAAATGTCATCAGCTGACTAAAGATTTTCCTTGAACTACATGAAATTTTGTAATGTAACTCTTAAAGTGCCTGAGTGATGCAACAGCACAGGCACACCACTGTGCAGTAAAGACAAACAGTAACGTCCTTGAGCTAGGAGCAGCTGTTCTCCTACTACTGTTTGGTGGGTTTTTTTATTATTCTTAATAGATATAACCACAGTGGCTTACAAAAGGTGATTACAAACTCTTTAAAAAACCACAACAACCAACCACAAAAAAAACCCAAACCAACCCAAACCCACAACAACAAAAAACCTGAAAACTCATTGAGGTTCTGTCTGTATGTAAAACAATGCACGTAAGGTAAACGAAAAAACACAAGTGAGAGTACTAAATATAAAAGTAAAGTTTAATATCTCCTTAGAATGTATTTTCTCATCATGTTTATTGTCAGAAACAAAATTAGCTTCAAACTCCACAGAGCAGGTGAGTTTTCTATGTCTAAAGAACAAAAATCTGTGGAATACAATTATAAAGTTGCAAATTGTTGGGAGGTGCAGAGAATGGTACTGGATTGTTAGAATAGTTACTGTTCAACATTACTTCACTTCTGGGACCCTGCCTAAAGCGACAAGATGGGTTTTCTTTTCAAAGTAATGAGAATAAGAGATTATGCTAGAGACAAACAAAAAGAGTCTCAAAGGAACATATACCATAAAACTGCACCATACTGATATTTAATTATCAGAAGCAGGTATATTAGAGAGAAGGATGTCCAGGAAACTCCACCCCTAGAAAATGTAATGTTGAGATATATAACAGAGCCATTTCAGACAACTGTGATATTGCCTCCATCATATACCTCTTGAACTTTCATCACACAGAAAAGCAGTATTGAACACTGGAGATAAAATAGGAAAATGCGATGCTTAAATTTGTAAGTCAGGTTAGAGGAATAAATCATAGCTGCTGTTATGAAAACTACAGCTTCTGTTTTCAGGGATGTTTTATACATGTGTGGTAATGTTTGTCTTTTGTTAAATGTCTTTAGCAATTTCTTTATGGGGTCGTAAAATGGTAGCCTCCTCTTTGTACTCCGTTGTCAAACAACAAGTATAAGTGATAGCAGTCTAATGCTGAAACCACTGCCTTTAACTCAGCCATCCCTCTGCCTAAAGCAGTCAGGATGTAAATCTTAGATCTCCTTTTTGTAAATTAGGAAGATAAACATCAATCAGCTGAGCTTCCTTCTCATTTGTCTCCTCTTTTTTGATTCTCTTCAGGACTCAGCTGCAAAAAGGCACCTAGAAGTGCTCGGTAACCTTTGCACCATGAGCTGTCTTTTGAGCGCTGCAATTGATTTTCTTTGCTATGGTGACTGAAGATCCAGACAGTGTCATTGTTTCATTGAGACTGTACAGCAACACCAATAGCTCAGGAAATGGCAGCTTAGTGAGTATCAGAAACATCAGTTTGAGTGATGTTCACTGAGGCAACTCGCCCCCAGAAATTCAGCAGCCTGTGCATGCACACGTGGCAGCATAGTATTTCTGCACAAGGTAGGACAAAATAGGCTAATACAACATCACCCTGTCTTTCAAGTATCTTTGGACAACCATCTGACCACTTCCCCGTCACGCTGGTGGATTAGCAGTAATGCAGAACAGACAAAGCTGCAAATGCATGCTGGGATCTGCAGGACAAAAGAGAGCCTCATGGTCTCATATTCTGACTGTAGAGGACCTGGGGAGTTGAGAAAACAACATGGGATTTGGAGGAGTCTCTGTGTCTGACAGCTTTATTTCACAGCTTGGCTAGGATGCCGTCAGGCAACATTTCCTGTTGTCCCTCCCTTGTTCTCAGGGAACACAGATTTTGGAAAGAATTTGACCTTGGTCAAGGGAGTTCCCTGACTTCTACCGTAAGAAGAAATATCCTCAAATTTTCCACAAACCTGCTTCTACCTCACCATGTTTGAGGACAGCAGCCTAGAAAGTAAAATATATACAATTCAGAGATGCTGAATCAGGTCCTAAGCACTCTGAATAGAATAAAATTTTTTTTTTAGAACTGAAAACAGTCTGGAGAGCAAGATTTCATGTAGGTGATGTAAGAATCTGCTGTCAAGATCCAGTTCCGCGTTCTGGTGGGTACTGAATGTTGCAGGGGGTGGCCAGCCCACCCCTGCCCACCACAGCCTGTCTCCAATCAGGCTCTACGTGCTCTGGTGTGTGGGGCAGGTCAGGGAGGAGGCACTTCTAGAGGCCGTGGACCCTGTGTGCTCCAGAACTGATGGGTATGTGGTGAGGCAACTACTCCAGCCGCCTGCTGCGGACATTATGCATCAGAGCTCCATTGTGATGGCAATGGTTTCATACTTCGTAAGATAGGAATTACTTTATATGCACTTGCCTATACTGCTGTGAAAGCATGATTTCAGTTTTACCTATTTTCTTTACTTCTTCATAGTTGAATAAGGTTTTACTTAACATCATGAATTCCAGCCAGCAAGAACAACCCAGTCAGTCAGTTTCAGCGTTTCCTGGGTTGAACAACAGAATCAATAACACCTGAGCCTGAAAAGAACATGAAATTTTGGCACCATGTTTCAATATGCGGTGTCAGTTCACAAGGGGTAACCCAATCAACAGCCTGATACAAAGGACAAGCCAGCAATTACCCAAAAGAACAGAGAATGATAAAGATGGATAGTCCCTCACTACATAAAAGAATAAGAATGTTTGGCCTTGGCCTAGGAGGCCTGAAATTAATGCTTCATTCTTTTTCCTAGTCACCTTTTGCTCTTCTGTGGAAGAAAAACAAATTAAAGTGATAAGAATTAGAAAACTTACTTGGCTTGGAAGGCATTGTTGGTTCCCCTGTGGTCAAGGTCATGACATAAGCATCCCACAATCAAAGCTAAAATTTCAATTTCAGTCAGAATCTCCTGAAATCCTGCAGTCTGAGAGCAAAAAAAAAAAAAAGCAGCTGTGACTATCAGTAACAAAAGGGATAAGTAATGTTAGTCCATTGAGCAACAGTCAACTTTGTTTTGATACCATGAACGTTTCAGTAAGGAGAAGATAAATGCTTTATTGTCATATTATGTTCCCTGCTGTATGTTACATGGTTAGCAGAATAGATAACGTCCTTGGAGTGATCTGTTATTATCTCTGTGTTGCATTTCCAGCCTGCCATTTCTCCACTACCCAGAAGGCACTAAAGGCAAAAAGAGCTGAAAACAAACACCAATAACTACAGACTAAGACAGGAACTGGAATTACATATCAGAGAAATACAAACCAAAATTGATTCCATTTTCAAATTATTGTTCAGAGAAGTACTTAGACAGATTTCTTGAATCCTGAGGTGACCATCTTAGTCAATCCCTACTGACAGAGGTAGCCGAGATGTTAAATCAAAAGACCTATGAAAGAAGCCAGCTAAAATAGACTCCACGGGACTGTTAGGAACTATGAAGAGATTTGTTATCTGGGACAGATGAAATGAAGCAGCATCATTTAAAGAGGAAATGTCTCAAATGGCATATTTCTGCTGCAGATACCCACTTGAATTTGGGAGAGGATTTTGAAAACTGATATATTGAAGCTTCCCATGTAGGCAGCTCAGACCAGATATGCCCATGTGAATGGCGGAACTGATCCTAGAAAAATTTTTTTTTTGCCACTACTTCTCCTCATGGATACTTGCCATAGCAGTTTTCCTGCCTGAACTGCCTCATGTCAGAAAAGAAATATCACTGTTATTGCTAACCTCAAGCATCTTGAACAGATCCTGTCCGGACTGGTGCTGGGGCCTGTGGGGGACACCACCTCTCTGGTGCCATGCACCTTACCCATGGGAGAAACAACCTGGTGCTTCAACTCTTCAGGAACATAAGACATATTGCCTGCAAAAGTGACTGACTGAGCTGGAAAATCATAACACCTGTCTTTCCACAGCGCCAGTCTCCAATGACACTCCTCAATTAGCCACACAATCTAGTTAGTATGAAAGGAAATTATATAAAAGGAATATAAAATACATTTATATTGGAGAACCAAACCAAGGCTGAACACTGTTAGTGTGTAAGAAATCCTGAATTCCATTGGCTTTCAACAGGCCATAATTTCATGCACTGGCAAGAAGAGGATTAAGTGAAACAAAGACAGCGAGTATCAGTGGGATTTGATGTCCTTTCCTGGTAGGAACTTGCAGCCCACTCAGAAATGCCAGCTAATTGCTGCAATGCCACATGAAAAGTCTGTCATTCACCCTGAAGACCACAAATTCTACTTAAATAAATGCACATTCAAATCCAAGTATCCTCTGTTTTCATAGTCTGAAATGTGGCTGCAGTTAATATTAAGGCAGTACAGGGAACCAAGCTCCCCCAGGTGCTCAGGAATGCATTTTCAGTGGGAACTGAGGAAATGCAGGACTTGCTATAAAAGCTTTATAATTGTACTCAAAGTTTACATATCAGAAAAGGTGATCAAGTATCCTTAAATTCCTTTCATATAGAATCTACTGGCATACAGAGTAACTTGCATATTATGAAAGAGATTCTCCAGATTTCTAGTGGAGTTGCCTTTTTTAGTTTCAGTAACAGCTACCAAGGCAGAGGAAATTCTCTAAAAACTAGTGTTTTGCCTTTTTATTTTTTAAACATTGCTCTTACATAACAAATAATAATCAAGGTCTACTTTTAAAAAAAGGATTAAAAAATAGGTTTGTAACTGACAACATGCCACGTGTCAAGTTTCAAACTAGAGAAAACATTCATGGCTAAGTTAAAACAACTTAAAATAGCAGTTTTATATTTTAAAATTGATGCTGTAGTAAATATTCTTTAGCATAATACAAGCTTTGATTAAACTCGAGGATTCAACCTGTATTGCAAATGCAGGAAAGTTGATTAAGGAATTTATTAACAGTAGCAGTATCTCAAAAATAAATGCAACATTTTATTTAATCAAGAGCCTTGTCACTGAATATGTGAGAGAAATATAGCATATTTCATTCAGTAAAAAACATTTAATTTAAAACAATGTTACAGTAAGGGGATATCTGCTTTGAACATAATGCAGGAAAATACAGGATTACATTTTCCCATTTTTTTTAATTTACGCAGAGAGAAAATATACATGACTATAGACGATGGTGCAGTAAAATTTATTTTCACCAGAAAAGGAATGACCCATAACTCATGAGTGGCAGAGTCTCCAGTGAGTTATGGAGGTCATTCTTTCATATGAGGAAATGAATTGCATTCATTACACCTTGTCCCACATTTATATGTTTTGTTATTAGCACACCAGATTGGATTTTAATTTTGTATTGCTTACTTGTTCATTTTTACTTATTGAAATAAGTGTCAATGTGAACTGCGTTAGGCAAAGGTGTTGATAATGAAGCCTGAGCTGGATCCTGCTGTTTGCTCTCATGTGATGTCCCTAACTCACAGGCGCAGTCGTGCTTCAGTGCTTGTCCTTAGAATATTTGGGCAAGTCTCAAATACAGAAGTACGGCTCGCAGGACCAGGATTATAATTGTTCAATGTCTAACCGGAGAGAGAAAACACATACTTAGATAAACAGGAACATACCTTAGACATGCAGAAGGCTGACCCACGAGTGAAGCAACTGGTTTAAGCTCTGTTGGATTTCAGTTGTCTGGCTTGTTCAACCCAGCTGAATTTTCCTTCTGCATTCATTGGGAGCATGGTCAGGCCATTAAAGGCTATCGCATTACAGATCAGACATTCCTACGCTATGGTAAATCCTACCTGAAAACATCCTAAAATAGACCTATTGCTTTATATTTGTGATGCAGTCAATGCTGCTGACTGTCATGGAGAAGTCGGGAATAGGGTGCAATAACTGCACAAAGCAGTGCCACCTTGTCCATCAGAGCCCCTCTCTGATGGTCAAAGAATTTTCCCCTTTTTGCAAGTGAAAAAACAAGGCACATACTAACTCGGGTGGTTCCCCCAAGACAAATGCAGGAAGACCAAACCTTGTGCTACTACTACTCTCTTGAGTCTCATGTCTCTGGAAGGGAGAGCAGCCCAAGTGGATCATACGCCTGAACTTACTCTGTTCTCAGCCAGAGCCACAGCCAAGTCGGGTGGGACGCGTGGTGAGTCCAGTGCTGTGGGCACACGTGGCCAGCCTTGGAATTGCTCCTTTGGTTTCTTACCAGGAGTGTGGGCAATGAAGTGAGCTTGGCTTGAAAACACCCTATCACCTCCCACAGACAGTTGCATCCCTGTGCTGACTGCTAAAAGGATCCTGAAATTATGCTTTGAGAACCACGGTCAAAGCAGTTTATGGTTGAGACCTCGCAGGCTGGCTGCGGGCTGTTGAAGCAGCAGGGACCTGCTTTCTCCTTGCTGGCTGCCAGTGCAGTCACCGGTAGCTGAAATGGAGATGCCTGGTGGGAGGAAATGTTCTTTCATTTCCCACTGAAAGAACAGCCTGCCGAAAACCTGGCCTCGGAGCTCCACCTAGAGGTCCTCATGGCTGAGGTTTGAGGGCTCCTCGCTCCCTGGCAGCAACAGGGCAGAAATTAGTGTAATTCCCAGCTGAATGGCGCTGCCTGACTTTGCCCTTACTCCTCAGAGTAAAAAGCTATTCGTTTTTCTATAACTGGGAGAGGAAAGGCATGTCAAATTTATAAAACATTAAAAAACGAGATTTCATTAGAGATCATCAGAAAGCGCTGCTGAAACAACGTTTATTCTGCTCAGCTGATCAGGCTCATGCCCAGAAGAGGTGACATTTCTCTCGTGTTGAATGTCTCCATTTCCTTAGTCTCAGAGAGAAGGGTACAGCTTTGCTACGCTTCTGGAAATGCTCACAGAAACGAACCCACACAGCTGGGACAGACCTAGCACTAGACCAACCTCTACCTGGCTAGGGGACGTCATACTCTTATTTTTTCTTGCCCGACACACAAAGTTCTGCCACAGGGACGATGTCAAACAGAGAAGGGCAGCTGGGAACCCACGCACAAGACAGCTGTGTCCTGCGAGTGGGAAACAGGCCACCGACTGTCACAAGTCCATGTGACACAGTGCTGACCTGTGCTGAGAATGACACAGGCTGTGGAGCCCCTACCTCTACAGACGGGGTCCTGATGCTAACCACACCACAGAGACCGGCCAGCAACGACAACATAGACATTCAGTGATTAAAAATTAGGGAACAAGCACAAGATATCCCAGATAAATAAATACTTTCACAAATGCTATTAATATAATCGCTTTAAGGCTCACAATAGATGACTCTGGCCATTAAAACTGACCGTGAAATAAAAATGGTCAAAATGGAAAAACTTGAATTCTTGTTTTTATCTGGAGATAAGACAAACCCAAAATGTAAAGTACAGGAGAAAGTGTTGTGTGCACACATTTTGCTTCTCTTTTGCCATATTAACCAGAATACCAAACAGTCAGGACCACCAAGCTTTTTAGTGATATGTTTACAAGAACTAACTAAACATGAATTATTTCATGCAGTGAGGTTTCTGTGGGGTAGGGAGAGAGAACAAGAGCAGTGGTACTTCCAACAGAATTTACTTGGATGCTGAGAGGAGTTACTGGTACTGATGGGGATACATGGTTTCTAAAACCCAGAAGTGTTACAGTGTTCAATGGAGACGCAAGATTCACTTAGATCACTATGTTGGAAGATAATCTTAAAATGTTTAAATCCAATACCTTCTACAGCTATTTAGATTAAAGTGGATAAGAAGATAATAAATATCAACCTAATAAATACTTCTTGGATTCTAATCTTCCTTGTCTTTGTACTTCTCAATTTAAGAGTCTGAAATAAATGTCAAATCAAAGAGTTGCAAAAAACCCCATTTTTTTAAGATCAAGATCTATAATAACAAGCTCACTCCAAGACTGCCATCTGTTTTCAGTCACTTTAATGTGCCTGTGATATCACTGTCACTAAACGCTGTAAAGTTTTGCCAAATATGCGCCACCTTAAGTAGAATAACCTAATTGCACGTGCATTTCTATTGGAAATGAATATCATAATAACTAGAAAAGAAATCAAATGTTGGAAAACGTTTAGACATGTAAGGCAATGTGGCAGTAAAAGCTTTTATGGGATTGTGTCTGTAGCTGGATACTTACAGTTAACATGGCAAACATTAGCTGGCAGACATTGAAAGCGTGTCTCCAGTTGTGATACAAAACCATTCGATAATTCTTTCTAACCGTCAAAAGCCACCTACACAGCGTCTGAAAAGAAAAGTACAAATTGTATCAGGGCTACTAAATGTGCACAAACGGACAGAGCAGTGCCAAGACAAAAGCAGCAGATATTGCTGCAGTGCAGATGGTTACCTCGTAGTCAATTTTAAATTTCTGAACCATTCCAAGTTCCATGAACATCCGCAGGGCTGCAGTAATCATGGCATCCACATCAAGTGAGAAGTCATCAAAATGGATATCATCAATGCCAAGCTCTGACACCAGAGGGATGTTTGCTGCCTGAAAATGCCAAAGGGAAAGGGAAACTCCTGATTCAAAACTTCGGTCTTTTTTTTCCTGTGTCACTCTTACAAGAAACCATCTATACATCAGTTCTGACCTGCCAATACATCCCCTGCTTGATTTGATTGCCAAGCAATAACAGTCCTCACCTGAGAACTACAAACACATCAAGCTAACAGAGTGGGGAAACAGTGGGAAGGAGAAGAACCTGGTATGAGCAGGAAATATGCTCACCACCCCAACTGGAGCCTGTATACAGCATTTAGACTGTGAGAGCTGACCACTTTACAGCTACCGCAGTAACACAATATATTCCAATGCAAATTACAATGCTGTAATGCAAGAAACATCTGGACAGCCAGCAGCTGGGAATTTTAATTGCTGCCATTCAGAAATGTAAAGCAAATATACTGCTCTGCAGAATTTCCTCATCCAAATGTCTTTACATTCATAAGCATACAACTGCCCTTTGCTTTACATTGTTCACTACACGTTCATAGAACCAAAAAGAGTAATACAAGAAATGTCTAGCAGAAGTACTTTTCAAAGTAGAATAAAAATAATTTTCAACATGCTGATTATGTAGTAAGTCAATAAACAACAGCAAAAGCCTAACATTTTGTTTTGTCCATGTAACAGCAGAGTTTTGTTCTAAGAGAGGAACGAGCTTTTCATGCACACAAAGCCATATGAATGAGTGTGCAGGACTGGCTGATGCATACAGTTGCGCACACAGATGTGCTGTGGCCGGGCTAGTGGCAGCACCTGCGGGAGCCAGGCAGAGGTGCTGACAACCCTCACGGGCTTGTTTGCCCTTCCTTATGCCCCTTTGGACTTGCCACTCATCTCCCTGGAGAGGGCAGGTGGAGGAGGCTGCGTTTGCTGAAGGAGCATCTGTTCCCTATCTCCCGCAGTGAGAAGGCGATGGGTCAGGTAGAAACCTCGCAGAGGGGCTGGATCCAGCCCACAGGCCGTGAGCTGGACCGTGCTGAATTAGTTAAAAATCGCACGGACTCAGCTGGTGTGGCACATCCAGCTACTCACTTGCATAAAATACCAATTTGTTCATGCAGCTGTAAGTTCACCTTCACGGTTACAGCTTCTATGTGACCACCCTATGATTTCCTTTCTGAAAACTTGTGTTTTGAAATGTTGCACCCTAACTACTAAGCTTTTTCTAGCGAAAGGGAAAGCGCCACCACAATAATTGCTTTATGTAGAGATGAAGGGTGTTTAGCTATACCACATAAGAGAAGACGGGGGAAACCTGCCATAAGATAGTATTAACCATTGCAGTGTTAACTTATTTGCTAGCTAGAAGAAAGTCTTTTCTGTTCAGCTCCCAGTAAAGTATGCCAATCCCACAAAAACCAGTCATGGCGTTAATGCCAGTGAAGTTGACTGATGTAGAAAATACAACAAGCTTTTCAAGCCAAATGTCATCCCAGGACTCAGCTGAAGAACCTCTGCACGCAGCGCGCAGGCAGAGATGTAAGCTCTATTAACTACATACTTACTTTGTCTGCTAGTGTACTTATGCAGGCTGAATCAATTCAGCATCTTTTTTTGAATAATTATTGAAAAATTGGAAATATTTCTAGATGATCCCAGCAGGAGTTACACCTTAGCGCCCTTTAAGATCTGGCTGAAAAGCTATGTATTTACTTCTGAGGTAAAGAAAATACAGGGAGGTGTGAAACAGGAATGCTGGCACAGAGACTCTGTTGTCCAAATCTCCAGCTGTCTTACAAAAATTGTGAGTTTTTTATCATTCAGTTATTCTTCAGAGCTTTGGGGGATACTCAAGATGCATACTAATCTTCAGTTTATGAATACGCTCATTGCAGTAAATGCATTCTCTATAAAATGTCTCTGAGGGAAGAAACACATTTGTCCATCTTACTCATACGTTCCTTAGAGAGGAGTTTAAATAACAAAGATGCTGAAACAGAAGCACTTGATTGTAAATAGACCTACTTGAAACTGTTTCATCGAAACTACTCTTTACAAACCTACTGCTGCATTTTCATTAACTTTGAAGTGGTCTCTGATTAAAATTTTCATGGTTTTTGTCCTCTTAAAGGAAAACAGATATTTTCCTTGTTATTTTTTACTGGAAACAAGCACTTTTACCAGCTTGTTACAGTTCAAGGGAGAACACTTGAAGGAGTTGCTCAACTAAAATTCTTTTTCCTTTTGTCGAACAGTGGAGAAATAACAATATATTCCAAATCTATTACAAACTGAACAACAGGATTAACAAAGCAAGTCAGAAACAATTTCTTCCTACGTCAGTCTGAAACTTTTAAATATTTATGAGGTTTTACATTCCTATATTTAACAGGAGTGCCATAATCCAAAATAACTGCTGAATTAATAGCTAGGAGATAACATTTGTATAAAAGAACCATTTGCTTTACAGCAGCAATAAAGAAAACAACAGAATTATGAGTGTTGAGGCTAATTTGAATAATGTTAAAAAAATGATATGTTGTGGGGCTGCAGCAGTATTCTGGCTGCACCTGGCATTGTCTGTCCTCAGCTTCTTATGCTGGAAATTCAGCAGTCCAGGGTTTATACGAGAGCAGTCATTAAAACGTCATTTTTTTAATTACAAAGATATAAAAAATATTCATAATACAGAATATTAAAACATATCCATCCCTGAAATTTTGCTGCACTGCAGGACAAATTCCAGTGGATTTCTTAAAATAAACAGCAATAACAACACTCTCTTCCAGGAAAACAGAGGGGATGAAAGTACCATGACAATAAGAGGAAGGGGCAGGCAATTAAAATTCAAGTTACAGTGAAATTATTTTTTAAAGCACCCCAGTGATTTAGAATCACTTAAAAGGCTTGCTTCCTTTTGAACGTTTTGAAGTTCAATTTCCCCTTTCTAAAAACAATTAAGAACATTATACTCTGAAGTCTTTTTACCCTGCAGACCAAGCAATTTCAACGCTCTTCATCCTTGAGAAAAATTCACATGACTCTTCTGTGAGCTTATGGTAAATTAAAGCCGGATGTGCCTTCTCTGGTCATATCGCCCTAACTCCTGGTACTAAAGCAAAAATTTGTCTCGAAAGGAACCACGAACACAAGTTGGGCTTAACGCATGGAAGGCAACTGGTGTTGCCTAATAAAGTACAAACAGCACTTACCAGGCTGGGAAACTATCACCACTTGTAGGCAGCTTGAAAAAGAGGATGTCATGCCCCTAAATGAGAGCATAAGGACAAGGTCTGTGGCCTCCCCATACTCAGACGTGCATGGGATGGGGAGGGATGGATTGAGGAAGGAGGAGAAGCGCCTTTGTACTCAATTTGGGATTGGAGACAGATTCTCCTTTCCTCATTGCTCTTATGTAAATTGCTTCACAGCCTGCTTGGTACGTGAACAGCTAGGAGATGAGTGTAAGCCTTACTTTACATCAGCCATCGCCAAATGACCATCATACTTCCAAACACATGCAACACCAAAGTGACTTCTACCAACAATAAAGCCCTAATTCTGGCCACTATAAAAGACAGCTCATCGGAATAGAAAAATAATGTATCAGTAAGTCTTAGGGCACTGTGGACGAACAAAATCTAAAGGTGGCAAACTTTAAGATACTAAAGAGTGAAAGTTTAAGGGAAACTTCGAAAGGCTAAATACTTGAAATAAAAGCTGCTATTTGATGAGGTATCCCTGCCCAGTGCAGGGGGGTTGGAACTCAAAGATCTTTAAGGTTCCTTCCAACTCTAATCCTGCTATGATTCTATGATGCTTACACCTTAGTGCTGCTGAATACAACAATTTCATAGTTTTAGAAGGATCTATACAACATATGCTGTATAAAATGGTTTCTTTATATTGTTAGTGTGCAATTAGATACGAATAAAGGCAAGTATTCATTCATACTTGTTTTTTCTTCTGGGCACTACATGTTCCCGTGTAAACGTATGTCAGAAAAATGCAGTATAATACGGCACACACATAGACACACAGCATTTTACGACATTCTTACTATAAGGGCTGAATGAAATGATCACAATTAATCAACATAAGCAAAAGGGGAGACTTCTGCTGCTCTCACTGAGCATACTTCCTGAATGAAATTCAGCTTGGTTAATGTTACTGCAAATTGCTTTCCTTTCAATCGTACTCTCAGTTTCCGTCATACACCACACTTGTACCTTCATAATGGCCAACAGTGCTATTGAGAAAACATACGCAAAGCATTCCATTGAATGCCCTTTTACAAGTTAACTTTAAATCAGTTTATGGTTATAAATAGTACAAGAATGATCCCTTGGAGATGGATGAAAGGAAAGGGGGCAAGCTTCCTGTCCTGAATAACTTGTAGGTGTGATAGTTGCTATAAACTCAGGATAGGTGTCTTGCTATTTTAATATCTGGAAACACATTACCAGCCATTCCAACCAGGGCAGAAACTTTACGGATTTCCCTAATGATTCACACAATTTTACAAATTAAACTTTCTGCGTGAGTTGGAAGTCTATTTTTCCGTATGTGAAAGCTGTACAAACTAAAGTCTTCTCATTCCAGCCAGTCAGATGTACTGCCAGTGGAGACCAGCAGACAGGTCACATGCTGCCAGCTTAAAAAAATAGTCAGATGGAGATAACTCCTTATGTAGGAAAAAACTGTATCGTGTCAGGAACAAATATGAATTAGCAATTTGGATATTTAATAATCTCCTATAGCAGAATTTGTTTATGAGATGGTCTGGGTCTGTGGTGGAGACAGGGCAATTTCAAGGTGGTGGTTACATTTTTTCCCATCTTGCCATAATCCTCTTATTCCATCCTTATGTCCTACAAGTTGGCACACACTGATAGGCAGCTTAAGTAATTTTTTAAACAGAAGATACCTACAGTTCAAAGGTCTGATTGTAGTAACTTGATTCAGCATACCACATTATATGAAAACACAGGTTTTGATTCCATTTGATATCAAGAACACAGGACAGAATATCATTCCACAGAGTGTCAGCGAAGGCTTACTAAATGATTTTGCACTAACTCTTCCGATAGCATACTCTTCACAGTCTTATATATCCGTATTTGATAGTATGATAAAAATCAGACCTGAGGAAATGGGCGAGTTCTTCAGAAAGCAGTCTTTCTCCTTGTAAAACATTCACTACCATGGAAATAGTCCAGCTAAACACCGAAAACACTGGACTGAAATCCTACATTGCTGTATCAGCTTAACCTCTCTGTACTTCAGTTTTGCTACCTGTGTGGATAAGATATTACTGCTTATTATGTTTTTTATATGCCTATATGTAATATATATGCTTATAATATGCTTGTTATTATTTTGAAGTCTACTGATAGGCATATTACTATGGCTTTATTAAACAAAAAGTAGCACCATCTGCCATTTGGTATGCTCAGCTTCCATTCCATGCAATATCAGAACTGTTCTGTAACAAGAACCTCCACTACGGAATACAGTCCACTTTTTACATAGCCCTATAGACAATGATATGTGGAATGGTTAGCAAGGCTTCCTAATCAGAAAATAGTCAGACTGATGGAGAAAAATAAAAACAAACTTGAATGTATACAACACATACAAAGACATCCCATGAAATATGTGTCCCAATGCAGCAAAAGAATGGCAAAACAATATGGTATTCCACTTAGCTCCCAGAGGCACTGTTTGGAGTCCAGGTACTATGATTTCAATAGCAGGTCAGGATCTGACCTCATTCATACTCCATAGAGAAACTGGAGCTTCAGACAACGTGACATACACAAAAAAATAAGACTACCCTTTCAAGTATCTCTTCACCTAGAATCTCTCTCAGAAGATTAGGAACCAAAAAACCTTAAAGGCTGATCATTAAAACCCGCACCAAAGAAAGCATCAAAGTGGAGAATATTTAAATGTGAAGCCTTCGTTATCGCTTAATCTTCCATCAAGCTATACTAGAAACAGTATTTTCTGATGGAGAAGATTTTTATCTGTAAAGGGTTCTTTTCATGTATAAAAGGCCTCTAAAATACTTTCTTATATTTATAGCTGCAGGCACCTTTTAAAATGTATCTTTATAGGCAGTTATTAGCAGAAGTGGACAAATTTCGCACTTCATAGCCATGGAAGGCCAAAGCCTGTTATGTTCCAGTCTGACACATTTCTTACTCGTTCCAAAGAGGAAAGAATCAAATGTTTCAGCTCAGGGACATTTTAATGCCCAGAGCAACCTGGCCTTTAAAGGCCTCCATCTGTTACTGCAGACTGCGGATGGTGTCTCTCCGCCCTTCACAATGCTGACTTAGCACCTCTTTTTCCAATGACCAACCGCAGCAGAAGCAGGACAGTGGGATTTAAAGAGACTTTTATAATACTTACTGTGTGGAAGAGACTCAAAGTGTGCACCTGTATTATTCTCTGGATTTTGATTCTAATGATTTTTTTTTTTAACATGATTATCACAGTAGCATTGCTGCTGCCTTTGGTAGTGAAATTGCCCCAAATCACAGAATCATTTAGGTTGGAAAGGAGCTACTGAAACAAGCCAGTCCAGCCCCCTGTTCAAGCTGGGTCCAAAAAACCCCAACTTTATTTGCCCTTCAACAACGTTAACCAAATTCCAATTCTCTGAATGAGGTCACCATATAAAGGGATACTCAAATAACCACAACTGGAGGCTAGAGTAAGGTAGGAGTGGGGCCTTGGACTCATCCCAATGCAGTTGGACAAAACACGAGATAAGGAAACCTCACACTGCCACATAAAAACACTTTGCCACCATCAGATCTACCAGAATCCCTGTTCCCGTGTGCCAGACTCTGTGAATGTTTTAACCAACAGCTATTCAGATGTAAAAGACATCAACAGTCCCTGGAACGGGATTTATGTATTTAAAACCTCTTCAGAGCTACCCAGCAGATTAGCAGAGGGTTGCAATTGTGAAATCAAATGCCTAAACTCTGCCCAAAGTCCCACAGTAGGTGTCTGAGCCCTTTGCTGGAAAAGGTCATTCATTGTTTTAGTCGAAGTTTCAAATCTGTAAACTGAGAATAATGCTGCTCTTACATCCAGCTTCAAAATCTGCAGCTGAAGCACGTATATGTGGTGCATACTGCTTCATCCTCAACTGCCAAATTAACAGCGTAACATGTAATTTAGACATGAAATGTGGAACAAAGAAAGTTGCACTTAGTCTTGTTTCACAAAGTTATATTTGGTTTGACCATTTACCAAACGTAACTACTGTTTAGCATGAACTAAATGGTAGTTTATTTTGCTGGTATTTGCTTAATTAAAAGAGAAACTTCATGACATGTTAGCAGAAAGCTAATTATTCTGCTGCTTCTATTAGAACAAGAAAAGTGGCCATTAAGCAATATATCACTATCAAATATAGCATTTAGGATTTTTTTTTTATTATCACACACTGCGGCTTAGAACGAAAACACGGTATTTGCTTTCTGCTTTTGGTATAAAGCTATATATGCCTGAGGAAAGGATTTGTCTTCTTATAATTTTATTTTTAAAAGGGCAAGGGAAGATATGTCAGTACTGCATTACACATGCTATTTCCAAAGGTAATCCCAAAATTACAGCTAAAAAACTGAAAATAGTTCGTTTGTTTCTGATCAGTCAATCAATCCTGTCCAGACATGCCACTTTCTGAAATTGGGACCGATCAAAAGGAATAGTAAGTTTCAGAAATAAAAATATCACCTTTAAAATTTTGTTACAAACTATAATAGAAAAGACACAAAATACATTATTTATGTTGCTAAAAATCAACCCTTGATGCTAAAGTTATTTCCTAGTATGCAGAAACAAAATATATGGCAGCCTATAAAAGGAACAAGTAATTTCTATTTTAAAAGAACAGAGACATAAAATAAAAGCAATTAATGGCCTAAGCATCTATTATTCTTAAGGCCAAAGTCCATAACCACAGCAGCCTAGGACTAGAGTTTTACAGGGCATGCACATTCGACACAATGCTCTCCCGAGGCGCGCAGGGGAGTGTTCACGTCCTTTTGGCTTATGGTGATTAGGAAAAAACCAGTGTGTCACATACTACAGGCTAGCAACTGTCGACTTTTTATGACCATTGGTGCAGATGAGAAACTCATACAAAAGGGTCTATTCAGTCTCTGTCCCAGAATTTTAAACAAACACAAGCAGCAAACCTAGGGCAAGTATTTCTCTGCGATACAAAAGTGTCAGGCATGCGGGCTGCCATTTCCCACAACAGCCCTCCTTGGTTTTGGTAGGCAGAGAGTCAGCTTTGTTGCTCCCACGAAGAGCAGAATGGGTAATGCAGACTGACCCCCTCCATGCCTATAAATTTGGGAGGGTGAGGGAAGAGGGAAACAAGGTAGACTTCTTCTCTACAAGACTACCTAGGAAAGGGAGAGAAAGCTCTAGCTGCTTCCTTGAAGACTCAGAAGAGAAAAAAACTGATTAAGGATGAAAGGAACAGGGTCAGGGTTCTTCTCGCAGAGGACATGATGTGAAGGTATAGGGAGGAACTGGCTCTTTTGGTGACAAACAGCCCATTGTGCCCTGCAATTCTCAGTTGGACGCGTGGTGCGAGAGGGCACGTGAGAGAGAAAAAAGTGAAGGTGTTGTCAAGAGCAGACACTTAAGAAAAAAGAAAAAAAAATGGCAACAACAAAATCTCAACCCCCCCACCAGTGCCACAAGGGTGTATACGCTGGTATTACACTATTTTCTATTCCAGTGTACTCCAGTAGCACTCTCTGCACCCAAAGCCGATCTGCAGGACCACCGGTCTTGTGCCACCACGGGGCTGTGGCAGTGCTGTGGGAGTGCACAGCAATGGCACTGGATGGTGTTCCTGCTGGCCACTAAAATCTTTCTGAGCACCTGCAACAAATCAGGCTGATAGTACAGTGACTGGTGGTGAAAGTTATGCAAATATATGAGTGGGCTACTGCACTACTGGGGAGAAAGTCCTATTTTAGATCCGCTAGACTGACAGCTATAGCTGAATATTGTCAGGTAGACAATAAATAATATTGAAAACACCTTCAATCTTACAACATACATTTACAGAAAAGCTAAAGGGAAACTTGCAGTGATTATCCTTAAAATATGTTTTATCTTTGTCCTTTTTTCCTTCGTTTTCATCAAGTTCTGATTGCAGGTTTAAAAGAAATCCATCCATCCTATTCTGAATCCATAAATCACTCCCTAGGAGCACCCAGGACTAGCCAAAAGAAAATCCTCTTAAAAATCAGAGCTTCATCTTGCTACAGTTTAACTAGCTAAGAGGGTTATTCCGTGTGAGGCTTCTGCAGGTCAGACTGTGAATGCAGAGCCCAACTCCTCTCCTCATAGCAGAATGCATATCCTCCACAGCACCCTTCATCCCAACAAAGCACACCAGCCTGAGCACCCAACCCGCACAGCACCACGGAGCTCTAGTTCACACACAACTCACAGCCTAATCACGTTTTCTGAGAACAAATAAAATGTACAGATTCTGCTCTTTCAACAAAAATAGACACTCAAACCTTGTATTTATTTAGCTCTACACTTACTTCCTATATTTTAAAGTTTTCTTTAAACAAAAAGATTGTTGCTTTCATCAAACACTACTTTGAGGTGAAAGGCAGCAACGCAGCCATAAATACTTGTTGCTTGTCATTCATGAGGTTAATGAAGACCTTATAATACACGTTAACTGGCCCCTATGAAAATGCCCTTATGATATTTGACTGATATAACTGTTCCTTTTCTCCTAGACACCTTGCATCTGCCAAATTAATGTTTTGAATATATCAGTTTACGCTGTGCTTAGACAGCGCTGCATCAGCTGCGGGGGTACAGATCTCAGTGAAGAGGTCTGTCTGCGTGACTTCATTTTAGGGACTGAGGATTGTCCACCCCTGGCACAAAGCTGTGGGGTGCACGAGTACCTCAGCCACCACCGACTCAGAGAGAGAGGCAGTTAATGTGCAGACAAGTGAGAAATGAGCTAGGCAAGGAGCTGGATACGGGACCCTACTGGGTCTGCCTCGCTGTGCCACACAGTACCCAGCTCACCAAGGTCTTCCCAAGGGGCTGCCACGCAAACCTGGGGCCACCAATACCCACAGACCAGGTGTTGCCACAAACCTGCCATGATGCTGCCGCGATTATGCCACTTACAACCCTTTCTTACCACCAACCCACAGAAATGGGTCTCCTTCAGGTACAGTACAGATAACACAAGTAGATACCTAGAATCAGTTTAAGATTAGAGCTTATGAAGACCTTAAATAGAAATTTTTTTTGTTCTTTTGGGGTGGGAGATTTTTGTGTGGCCATAAGCTTGTTGTATGCCAGGGACAAAACACCAGCTGCTGCATGGCAGCACGGAGAGCAGGGCTAGTTGAGTCACATTTAAGAGCACCAAACAGGATGCTGTACGTGCAGGGAGATCACAAAAGTGCTGGAAAACACTGATATCTGATGTTCTCAGCTTTTCTCTGTGTGTTCAGAGCTGGGTGTAGCTTGTTGCAAAGCACAAGATGACAGAACATGTCACAGAAATTGCCTCATAAAATATTCAGTTTCCTGTTTTTGCCTGGGGTACAATCTGCACGTTTTCCATACAGTTGCAGCAAGAAAGAGAAGTGCTAGAGTCTATTTCTCGTACATGTAAAGTGTTTACACTTTAAATTTGAAAGGCTAAAAACACAGAACTACTGACATAATTTCTCTGTTAGAAAGTACATTCACTCTGCCTGGGATTTTGCCCAGACTAAAGCAAGAGACTTTTGAGACTAAAACAATAGAAGAATCCCCCTGAGGCAGAGAATGAAACAGTGTAATAAATAATCCATAGAAGGTTGTAATTGCAAATATCTTTTACATATTATATGCTAGATATAGTTTTGCTTGTATACACAGGCCCATATAGCCCAACAGGAATTGATCTAGAAAACAAGTGTGCATCCATGTAAATTTTTTCTTCAAGTAATCCCATAGCCTAAGTTAATACTGCGCAGGAGCATGGTCTGTCACACACTGTATGTGGGAAGAGGTCTTTCAGCACAGCCTTACTCTAACCAGCTCATAGAAGAATGAAAAAAAATAAAAAAATAATTGAGACTGTGGCTGTAATATGGCTGAACCCATGAGGATATTTGTCCCGAGTCTCCTGGTGACTCATGCAAGAAGGGCACGCTGCCTGTGCTGCTAACATATTCTACTATATGCACACACACAAACGTTATGATGGTGTGAAATTGCACTGGTATTACCCTTTTCAGGATTTTACAGCTTAACAGAAATGCTGCTAGGCGATCAGCTTTAGAGTGGAGCAAGGATGGCACCCAGTGGCCAAACAGATTCATCTCAGAAAAACATTTCTCATCTATCTCCTGTTCTTCACTTTCTGGTGTTTTAATTCTAAAAAGGTTCTAGCTCTAACATGAACTTAATGGCAATGTCAAAAGCCTTTAAAGAACACTGCCTTCTTCCTTTGGGGGACATTTATGTTTCCTTTTGTAAAATATTTTGTTAAAAAAAAACCCCACCTATAGAAATATTGCCATTAATAATTTAAAATCAATACCAGTAAACATTTATAACAAACAACTCATTGCAGCCAGAACACTGTATAGAGGCAGAAATAAACAAAGAAAAGTATTTTTTCCTTTTGTAGGGTATATGCTAGGGAAAACGAAAGATTTGTTTCCTGGTTTTAAAATCAGGTCAATTGCTAAGGAACTTGTTTAATTTTAAAATTAACATTGATAACATTAAAGCCAACTAGAAAACGTCTATCCAAATAAAGTTTTGTGAAAAGCAACCTGATTTTTGAACCAGGAAATTCCCAGTTATAACTGTCAGCCTGCTGGGGCTATAAAAGGAATCCAAGTACAGAAAAATAACGAATAATTTTACATGTGAAATATTACACTATTTTTCTGGATATCTTTGAAGAATTCTTTCTTCCCTGAGTCTAAACAAACAGTACAATGGTCTTACTGGGTGAGTCTGGGAATGCAGGTCTCAGAACCGTGAGCTGCCGCATACAGGGCTAGCCCCAGGGATCTCTGTCAAGGGCGTGGGGAATAATTTCCTCCTTATTGATGGCAATAGAACCATGAGAAACCAATAGTGAAGAACTCCTAAAGTACCATCATTCATTGAAGTACCCCAATTTTAAAATATTATTCTGGTCCAATGTAAGTGCACAAGTCTACGCTAGATAGATTTTTCTTCCTGTTTGAAAACCTTTCCAAATATAAATTCCCAAGTCTATCACTGACTGAAGTGTACTACTTTATCATTTGACAGGTGTTGATTTTTTGTAAAAAAATCATTCATCAGATATTCCTCAGGCTCACTTGACATTTTAAATGTATTCTATATCTTATCACTTTTTGCATGGTCGTTGGCTAAATAGTATAGCAATGTTGAACTGCATTTATACCTCAATGCTTTCCAGCTAACAAAAAATTTTTGTGGAGTATGATGACCGATCAGATTGAAGGACAGACAAGTCCATTGGATAATAAATCATTTCAACTTCACTTGTGAGCAATACTACATCCTCAACAATTGCTATTTCTAATTTGTTTTTCTAAGCATTCTCAAGTCCTGGACCAGTTGTGGTTTTGGATATGAAAACATGCAAGAAATTCAAAATTTCCCATGCAAATAACAAAATGCAGTATTTGAGAGCAGCAAAGTAGCACACTTTTTTTATTATGGGTAAATTAATAACCATAAGTGTGTTATTACTCCTCTGCTGAAAACTTCTGTTGTTGAAGTACCACTGTATTAGTGTGCATAATTACTAAGAAACTGAAAAACAACCACTATTTAAGGCAGTAAGTCAGCAATATTTAAACTACTTAGAATGCTTTTTTTAGTATTGTAAAAATAATATTAGAGTACACTAGAAATTATTAGAATTATTATCTAAATCAATTGAAATCTATTTCAGTTTTACAGAAGGTGGCTTTTTTAAAAAAAGTAGTACAAAGACCAGTTTTGACCATGCATGTAATTTTAATTTTCTGTTATTTTCAGTGATTGAAGTTTATTACTTGTGAAGTTATTTAACAAGGCGATTTAAGCTTTGGTCTAGCTATGAAGTAGCTGATCATAGTAGTAGTCATTTGTTATTAAACATTTTGAGTTACTGTGCATCTTTACTCTGCAGTCAGAATATCAGTGTTTATTTTTCATATTTTTTTAATCCTCACTCTCTTCTTTTTAACCTACAGTGTAAACGTATTCAGAGATTATTCTGTAGAGCATAAACACCTAAGAATAAATATTTTACCTTTGCATAATAAAAAAAACTCCGCAGGAAGTTCCTTATTGATATCTGCATTACACCCTTGCTCTGATGCAGTCCACAGACCACAACCTACTCCTTGCTGAAATAAGCCTATCTCTTCTAAAAATTCATGTAATAACCTGTGCTAAACTCATAAATGAACCAAAATAATTTTCTGGGCGTGGATATATGATTAAATTGTGGGCTTTATCTAGCTTCAAGGCCACAGGTTTCTTTCTTTTGCCTTAACTCTCTCAAATCATATATAGCTTTTCCTCAAGAGAAATTTTTTTTTTTACAACAGGATTTACTTATCTCCCACACTAAAAAATAAACTGGTTTTGTTCAGGTTTATCATACAAATGCAACACAATCTTTTGCAGTCAGAAAGTAGAAATGTTAAAATCTTTCACAGAGGTGTTTTAATATTTCTGTTTCCTCTCTGCAGATGGGAAACCGTAACATAAAGAAGTTCCTTGCCCGGCTCAGATGGTACGACAACATGAGGGCAAGCAACCTGCCCAGACAGACCAGAAATACTCAGAGGTGAGCAGACAGGGTGGATGTACTCCCCACAACTACTATAGCCTCCCTTTACCCCTCTATAGCCAACAAAGAGGGCTGGCCCTTTCAGAGAGCAGCTCGGTGCCAGAGCCTCACCAGGCTCCTTGTAAACGACTCCTTGTAAACCCTCCCTCCACAACAACCTGGAAAATTCTTATGTCATCTAACATGGAGGGAAGGGAACATTTCAGTCTGGGAGCTCCATATTTTCTCCTGGAAATAATAAAAGTGGTCATTTCAGAAATACAACAGGAATCCTTTCAGTCACCTTTTGCAACAGTTTAATCTCATCTTGATCAGCCACAAAGCTAGTAAATTCAAAATGTTGACATTTCCATATAACCAAATATTTAGATTTTTGAAAGCAGATTCAGAATTCCCATTAGCTTTTTCTATTAACTATCCCTAGAATTAGGGTAGACACTGTACTACGACACTAAACTAGTAGAAAAGCTCCGAAAGTAATTTGTAAACAGGTGCCTTATGCCTCTGACACATTGAAGTCATCCCACTTTATTTCTGATAAAATACCTCATAGAAGAAATTGAAGCAAAAAAACCCCACAGGTGTTTTTCTTTTTTCCCCGCTGTCATATTGCTCTTTTATATGTCTTATTCTTAATAACTAGAACAGGTTTCATGATGGTAACAATATGTGTATGAGAAGGGCTGCTGTATCAGAAGTGCACCTGAGGATCACAGGTCCCAGCACTGAGACAAGGAGCTGACAAACAGTTTAGCCGGGCAATCCAGAAATGCCTTCTGGGGGATGGTGTGGTTGAGAAATGAAAAGAAACAGCTTGTACTAAAACAAACAATTCAGCAAACTCGGGAGTTTTCATCAAACCCTGGTATCTGCAATTTCTAAGATTTATGACAGTAATGATCAAGTCAAAGCACATTTCTCTGCATTTTAAACATAGAAGGCATGGCCTCTTTTCTGGGTGATAAAAAGTGATGCAATGAATGTAGTTGCTTACTTTTTTCCAAGCAGCACTGTTGGAAGGCACTGATTAATAACACAAGAACAATTGTATTGTGTCAGACCAAAGGTCCCTCTAAGCCCTGTGTCCGGGAACAGGGAAGACTATTTGAACTGAGAATCCATACTTCCTGGTGCGCTCCTCTCAGCTTGGGAGAGCCCCATGTTAGAGATTTCCTGAGCCAGAGATGACTGGTTTTGTACAACAGTCCTCATTTGCCTTTTCCTTCTGTTAATTCATCATTTTTAACTCTAACATGTATGGTGGCAGATCACATAGTTTAGCTACGTGTTCGCTGAAGAGAGATCTTTAGTTAGATTAAAATCTGTACCCCAATAATTTCATGTGGTGCCCCTAAACCTAAACATTGTATGAGAAAAGACCACAAACAATCTTTCCCTACTTCTCTTCTCCATGCCATTCCCTCCACTGAAATAAAAAAAAAAAGCTTAGTTATCTATCTATCTATCTATCTCTGAACTACAGAGCACTAGCTTGATGTCAACAGCCAACAACCTCACATTTCAGAAACTGGTATAAAACCCCCAGTATTTTATTTTTAATCATTATTTATTATTTTTAATAATTTTCAGTATATGCAATGTGTTCCTGACTTCTTGTTTCCATGACAACTGAAGACACAGGCACATGTAAAAGTGTATGAAATAATGTATTACAATAAAGACCTCTGTTTCATGAATTATGAAACTCTTAACACTGTACTTTAGGCCTTGTCTTACGTGGGCAGCACACGTGGAAAAGCAGAGAAAATAAACTGCGTTTTACACCTTGTGAACATGTGCATTTCTCAAAAGTGAAAAAGGGAACACAGCTCAATATTAACACTTAAGGCCTGTTTACCCTCGGGGTTTCTCCTTACTTTTTTTCCCCACTGTGGCTACTCTCAGTGGAACTTGAGCAGGTGGAAGAGCAGGAAAAGCTCGGTGCCAGCAGGGACCCCCTCCTGTGACAGCCAGGAGAGGAGTCCCGCTGTCTGTGTGACTAGTCTTGGGGGACAATCTGAAAAATACTTAAGCATGTGAATAGCTTCCTGCAGTTACACAGAATTGTAGGTCTCTAAAGAACTGTAGGTGTTTCACCATATACATGGCTGGGACCGTGGCTTGCAGTACTGACTCTGCAGTGCCATCAGCAGCCTTCACTCCTTGGTAAACCCATGTTACCATACAGACTGAAACGGCAGCGTCATCACTGCATAAAAACCTCGTTTGCTAGCTATACTTACTTACAGCCATATTTAAATGGCAGTATTTCATAAGTGGTCCAAACCACAAAGGCCAACTTGCCTTTCTGAAATTTAATTACTGAGGAAAACTATAATATAATTATTATAAATCACTACAAATGATTTAATTTCCAGAATATATAAGTAGCTGAAATAGTTCTAAATTGAATGAGGGCATCATGGCATAGAATAACATAGCCTAGGAATACTTTCCCAATCCTTACAGATATTGGAGATAAAATATACCTAAATTCAATTTTTCATTGTGCTGCCTGCTGTTATGCATTTAAGGGTGGGTATAAAATTGTAACAACAGTAGATGTGAATAATAAATTCAGATAATACATGTAATGCACTCCAAGTAGCAAATTCTCTTAAATCCATCATCTTTCATGATTCAACTGTTTACATTGTCATACACAGTAGCAGTCCTAAAAGTTTTTTTCTTTTTTGGCTCAACTCTTTCCATCATTATTTAGTTAAATGCCTACGTTTTTAAGAAACACACAAAAGCCTCCCTATGTGGAGGTAGATCTTAACTAGCCACACCTCAGGCTACGGAACTGAGAAATACAGGAATTGTTATTCACCCTACATTTTGAATTGAAGACTCTGTAAAGCAGGTGATACATTATTTTCTGTTGTGTAGCTCTCTTGTGTGCTGTTTGACCTAAAAAAGGGAATCTCTCACAGGGCTATAAATAATGCATCATAGTCATTAAATATTGATCTGGCTTATACCATTCACAGCTGCACAACTAGGTTAGCTTTTTAAAAATAGCTTCTTGTATATTACCCATAATAGGACAGTGTTTACATATTCTCTTTGGAAATTCTATTAGTTAAATTTAAAGGTGATGTGTGTTTATGGGACTGCTTGCTAAGTCACAGGACTTGTTCGTTACTGTCTCAGAAGTCAGCAACTCTTGCTATAAATATCCTGTCCTGGACACAATTCTGCATTCTTTATTCATGTACCTTGACTTTCTATATTTGTCTAAAAGACAGCTATTTTTAGGCTTCGAGAGCCTGCATTTCAATGAGAAGGAGCCTGGCACTACAGGACAATGCTACAGAATAGCATCAATCTTTGACTAATCAAGGTTCACTAGCCTTAAATTTTTTTATTCCAGTAATACAAATGCTTATAGCTAAACACTAGCTCTATAACAAAATGGAAATAATGGAATTGTCTTTTAAGTCTAAAATACAAGAGAGAACTGAGTTGTCACAGTTTTAAAAAATCATATCTATTTCTAATTTTTTAAAAAATAAAATGAATATTGATACGGGTATGATTCATTGGCACATTACTTCAGCTTATCCTGGCAAAATTCAATTTGAATTGAGTGTAGTTACACAGATGCAAATGAGGAGAGGCACTGTGAAAAATCAGGCTCAAGTCTTCAGACAAACATTCTCATATATACAAAAATGTTTGCATTCAGGGTGTATTTTTTTTTGTTTGACTTGCGAACAGCCACGAAAAGTAAAGTTTAATTTTTCTCTCTCTGTCTAGAGCAATGGTATCAGAAATCTACCTATCACAGTAAAGCAGCATTTATCGGAAAACCAAAAAAATACTACGCAGTTTATATAAACTTAGCAGTATATCAGATTGAAATGCTTTCTTTTTGGAAGCCATCATAATTTAAATAAAAAAAAAAAAATCAAATTTGAAAAATATTGAGTAGCAAATAAATGTAAACTAATCTGGGAATGGAGAGTCTTTGTGCTAAACTTACTATAAATTGTATGTTTTCATTGCTCTTGTTTTAATACTAAAATTTATTCACAAAAATCACATAGTCTTTCTTTGAACACGGAAGTACAGCGCATATCCCATATACAGGAATAACAGTAGACACCCCACGATTAGTTCTGATTAATAATTAATTCTGATTCAAGTCCCTGTTATTGAAACTCTGTCAATTAAGCTTTCATGTGTTTTCCCCATTTTAAAAACCTACCCATTTTCAGGAAAAAGTACCCACTTTACATTGCATGCCAACTCAAGTTTTCACTTAACGTACATTTTAAACTGGCATAAAAAGAGGACTGGATCTTAAATTTTAAATTTTTTTTTCAGATATCTTGTTCTATCAGAAAATGCAATACAAAAGACTGACTGCCATGAATAAATAGATAGAAGATGACAGAGGGAACATTTCCATGTAATTTTACAAAAGCCAAACACTTTTGTAAAAGACCAACATCCTGCTGAAATCAACGGCAAATCTCCCCTCACCTTCCCTGGTGCTAGATTATCACACCTACAGAGACCAGGGGATTTACTCAGGCTCTGGATCCAGATCTCTGCGGTTCCACTTGTGTCTACCTAGAGGCTAAACCCACTCTCATTGCTAAAACAAGCTCAACCAGTTAAAGGCATGAATTTTCCATTCCCGCTTCCCCCAGGCTCAGGCAGCAGACTGAGTGGGTGGCTTCATCCGGGTCAGCCTCACACCAGTCCTGATTGTGTTGGCCTCCTGAGAAAGGTGTGCCTGCTAGTATAAGGGCTAATGAATCCCAAAAGCTTTAATGCAAATAATGAAAAGGACTGGTGATGTGAATTTTTACAGGAATGATTCACATACTTGGATTCTATTGTAAGGAAAAAAAAATAAAATCCATTCAGTAATAGAACAATTTCTAACTATATAAACATGTTTAAACTTGACTTTCAGATTTTTATCAGTGAAAGCTACAGTCTAGTAACACCAGAAGTTGAATCCCTTCAAAAAATGTGGAAAAGGTATTCAATGTGAACCTATGTTGCTGCTCTGTTCTTAGACAATTGTAGAAATCAGATACGGAATAGGCCAATTGCATGACATGGTCCATAGTCATACAATCATGCTTCATTGTTCCATACTATGAACTTCCCTCTGAATCTTTCATCTCCACAACCAATGGTGCCCTGCTCTTTTCCCCATCCAAGCAACTGGAGAAAGGTATTTCATTTCTAAGGGTTTCCTATTAAGGTGGGGTTTTTTTGTTGTTTCATGAATTCTTAGATAGGATTATTAACAACAGAAAGAAATGTTATTTATTTTACAGGACCTGATCACAGTAATTACGTTTAATTCTTAAAAAGATACCAAGTATATTTGTACATTTGTATATTTGTGAATACATTCAATAACAGTAGGAAATTATTGACAAAATTGAAGTAAAAGCAGCAACTTTAGTCTTGCTATGCTTTCTGCAATGCAACAAAATTAATTCACTAGTAAAAGCCAGAGGAAAAATAAACTTCAAATATACTTGCAATTTTTCACTTTGCATCAGAATATTCTTGAGATCTTAGGCAAATAAAAAATAATGGAAAAACATTTTATTAAGACTATAAAGAAATGACAAAGATGGAAATAAACAACTTGAACAGGAGGGAGAAGATGTAATTTTTCCCAAGCTGCTGGGGTCCAGTTACAGTATGTTTGGGGTAATATGTTGAAAAGTTGTCAACTCAAATGTATTGTCACTTCAAAGTCATTAATTACCATTAGGTCCCATGTCAGTCAAGAGACAGTAGTGAACTACTGGCATTACTCTCATTTAGATGTTTCTACCATGTGTGTTTGTTCCTGCTCTGACTGAACCAGAACATCAGCTAAATCATAATGGACATTTCCTCTGACATCTGCCAATAAATCACCAAAGGGAGAAGGGACACTTTTAGCCCCAAACGCCCCCAGAGGGAGGAATTGTTTATTAGCCAGTCAAGTCTGGAAGATGACCCTAATATAACAAAGGGCTTATACAAAATATAACATTCTAATGAACAGAGAAAAGAGCAGCGATTTCAGGATAGGATGCCCCAGGAGACCTCAGCAGGGAGACTGGCTGCCAGAGCTCTGCAAGGGGGGAGATGGGAGCAATTTCATCCCATGGATGGATGGCCCTCTCCTGGGAAGAGCTCTCTGTCGATGGCCCACAAGACACACTGGTCCTCTCTGGGTTTTTGTTGCTTTGTTTACAAGCAGCGGTGTAAAGCATTAAGAAGGACTACCTGACACTCGTTATATTAGGAACTGAAAACAAGACAACTGGATACAGGAAAGGGATTTTTTTTTTTTTCTGAGAAAGTCTCTCAGCTTCATTTAAGCATAGCTTGGCTATATTGCTCACTTTCTCATCTATGTTCCTTATAAAAATGTATCTATCGGGGTTATTAATGAATAAATGCTTTTCATTTGCCTCTACCTTATCATTAACCATTAAACGGATAGTTACATGCCTTCAAGGTAAATGGATAATGACAAGACATTCCTCACTTGGAGACTGGCAAATCTATTAATGAAGACACCTGGGAAAACAAGTAGAATAGCTCTTCATCAGACCAGCATCTAAATCTAAAGAGTAACATAGCAGGCTTTTATTTCAACTACACAGACCACGATGGAAAATTGTCTTTCAATGGCTGACACCAACCAAGAAGTATGTAGAAAGATATTGGTTGAATCGTTACAGTCACAGAAGCTATATCACAGGTGCCTATTATAGGATAAACTAAAATGCAAAAAAAAAAAAAAAAAAGAAGAAATATTTATGGCCCTTTATTCCTTTTTTTACCTTCTCTCTCATACAGCGTTCAGTGTTCTTTTTACCAAACACAATAAGCAACTTATTTAGGACACAAAAGTATTTTCTGCTGGCTGCAGCATTGGAATGATCTTCAAGCATGTTTGATTCCAGCAATAAATCAGTAATCTAAGCTTCATCTTACAAAAAGGTAGGTAACTGCACCAATAACTACAATGGAGGGAGAATATGACTCCCTTATCACCAGGTATTAATAGAACTCTAAGGAACAGACATCATTTGGGCAATCATCTGCAAACTAATTAACTAACGAGCAATATCTGCCCTTCCTCAACACAGGTAACTCATCATTATCAGCTCTGCTCTGTCACCCACAGCTTCCCCCTTCTGCAACAACCATCCCCATGGCGCAGAGACCAGGTCACAGCCAGCCAGCCAAGTGTCAAAACAACCATCAAACAGCTATTTTTCAGCCAGACAGGTGCCAGGGAGCCGCAGCAGGGAATGCCAGCAGTGCGGAGTCACAACACTCCGGATCTCCTTCCCAGACCTCACCACACTTCGCAGATGCACTTAGCGTACAGGAGACCAGCACTGATACCCACCACGAAAGCCTTCCTGACAGCTTTGAGGAGCCTTCTAGAACACTGACTCCTCACAGCCAAGAAAAGTGCCGCCAAGTTTCTCTAGTGTTTCCTCAAGCAGAAAAGGACAAACAAAGCCCACCACAAAAGCAGCTCTGGAGTGCTGGCAGTGATGAAAGAGCAAGGTCACCATTCCCCCTACCCTCTACCCCTTGGCAAGGCAGGATTCAGTGAGAACATGTAATTATTGGTCCCTGGCAATGCTATGTTCAGCACGCATCACTTTACAGTTCTCCCCAGGGTGCTTATAGAAGTTAAAAGAGTTTTTCTGACCACCTTTATATCCAGCCTTCTAAGCCTATGCACAATCTTGATAGTGAATGCTCTGCTTTTCCAGTAAACACAGGACAGCTTCCACACTATAAGCATGTAAAGTCTCAACTTCCTCTCATTTCCCCTAGTGTCTTCCTCACCTCCCACTGTGGTATGGCTTCTCTATGGTGGTTCTTGCTGAGGAGGCCACCAAACCCACGCTGACATGCAGTTCTAGCAGCTGGTGCTGGGACACTGGTATTTTGTCAGTACACACCCATCACTGCAGCTCTTTATCCTTTGAAAGATTTTTCTACCTGCCCTGTCTGGCATGTAATAATACATCCTTTGTAAATCACTGTTAATTGTATCTCCTGCTTTTGATGTAAAACTTTTCTCTCAGATAATCTACATCCATTTTAATTTACTGTTACATTTTCAGAAACAACTAAAACCATAAATCCTTACCTTAAATTTATCAACTTCTGCCTTCGAACATGTTGCATGGTAAGATAACACCTGCCCCAGAACAAAAGATAAAAAAAATAAATTGTAGACTTGACAAGTAGAAATAATAAGGCTCTGTACTGCAGTTTAATCAATGATGTTTAAAACAAATTTAATTAATATTTACGCATAGTAATTCAGTTCTGAATGTCAGCATATAATAACTAATTGCAGGTTATCAGGTACACATTTGGCATTTATGTTGCAGGAGATTTTATAGGGAATCATGGACAGTAAGTAATTTAATATTATACGCATTCCTACATTGTTCTCCTAGAGTTCTACAATTAAAAGGGAAAGAATTTAATGTAAAAATAACAGCAGATTTATAGACTTTAAATAATGCCTTTACTATACTATAAAGCTTTAATGCCTCTGCTAGTGGCACATCACTGTGTACAAATTAGCACCTCTATGCTATGCCTGACATGCTCTTCAATACCATTCTGGAGATGAAAGCATGAAATATAATGCACAAAGTACTGTGCACCTCCCCTTATTACCTCTAAGATACCCTTATTTGATGACACTAACATTGAACAAGCACTCCAGAAGGTGCAAGAGCCATCCTGTGTACCACCAAGCTCTGACTGTGCGCAGGACAAGGCGCTTGTCCATGAAGAAGCTCCCAGAGCCAGAGCACTCCTAGCAAGGAGAAGTCCTCCTCACCATACTGCAACACCCCATCGGCTTACGTGCTAAAGCTTTGATATATATATCTCATTTTGAAATTGTTCTCACCTATGAATGTTTCTGCTAGTCATACAAATACCTAAACTCTATCTCAGGTGCCCTTGCCTTGCAATATGTTGTAGCAGTAAGTCCCCAGACATATTTACCTATATCAATTTTAGAGGTGTCATCTTTTGCAGGAATGATTTCCTGTTACTGTACTATGAAAGAACAAATAACAAACACCAATTTACTTTTTCTGTCCCACGCTTTACTTTCTGTAACTATACATCATGTCCTTCCTCAAATAGTATCTATTTTTCTGTCCAACCATATCACAGCTTCTCTCAGAAATCTGTAAGACTTGTAAAATTATATCTTCTGCTATGACAGATTACACTTAATACCAAAATTCTCACCAATTATCTGCATCTCTCCATTATCTGCATTCATTATATCCCTCTAGATTTTTACAATCTTTCTTAATATTGATTATTCTAATATTTTAATCATTTGCAAATTTTGCATCCTTAATATATAAAATAGTATTTAGCCTGGTTTTGAACCATAGGGCATCCTACTGTCAAGCTTTCCCCATATTTACATATTGGTCCTCTGTTTTTTAGCCAATCTTATGAGAATGCTATATGAAAAATGGTATCTGTATATCTGGATAAGAATCTTATTACAGTATATATCAAATTGATTTATTTTGCATCTGATATCAATGTCATTTTCAAATGCCACTCATTGCGATCCTTGCTAAATACATAAATACTAATAAATTGTTCTATTACTGAAAAATGGATTAACAGTCCCTTCAGCAAATACCATTCTTTTGTTCAGTACTTTCCTGCTGTATCTTCAATCACTTTACACAAATATTATCATGGAGTTGTAGCTCATTTATAGAAAGAATTACTCTTCACTGAAGCATAGTGGCCATTTATCAAACCTATAATCTACATTCAAGCTATATGGCTATTAGTCTTTTTTTAGATCAAAGAAAGAACTTGTCATTTTAAGCCAAGAAATTTAAATTTCCTTCATTTCAGTAGTAAATAGCAAACTTCTATGTTAACTTTCAGCCCTATGTATCTGAGTATGATATCTGGCACTCCTTGTTTTTCTTGCCAGGAGTATTCACTCCAAGGTGTAATATTGCACAAATATCTGGGGCATGTGAGGGCTTACAGTAATTAATGACTATGTATAGAATAAGGAATCTTGCAGGAAGCCTGAAAAGGTGTTTTTAGCTTTTCCTCCTCAGTGAATACATATACAGGAATAAAAAAAATAGCCACTTACGCTTAGAAAGTTTTCTAACACGAACAGTCCTATTGACTTCAAAAAGCCTTAACATGCCTACGTGCTTTACAGGATAGATACCCAATACATAGATAAGTATCTACAACACTGAAGTGAAACAAAAGAAGTCACGCCACAGAATTGTTTAGATTGGAAAAAACCTTTAAGATCATCAATTCATCTTCATAGCAATCCAGTTTGGTTTGATTTTTGTTTTAATAGAGAAAAATTCATGTATCAATCAGGCCAACACTATTTTTGTGGTTCTTATTATAATGATGGGTTGTTCGCACCAAGATTATTTTTAATAATTATTCCTATTTTAAAATCTCCAGAATACAGTAGAGAATAGTACTTTATTGTTGAATCAGCTTATAGAATTTTAAATAATCATACTGGTTTTTTAAGTGTTCTGCATTTTAGAGTTTCTTTTATAGGAGCTGGTAGATTTAGTTCTTCCTGAATGGGGGGAGGAGAGGAGCAGACAGAAACAGGAAAAGAAATTCCTACAAAGGCAACGGGCAAAAAAAGAGAAAGCTGTCCATCCATTTAACTTCTCTATATGTATTTTATAGAAAGATGTGATGTATTGGAATGCCAGGACCTTGTATTTTGTACTGGCCTTGACTCACAGCAGAGCTTCTACTGTCAGCTGTCCTGCTTTGACTTTATTCTAGCAAGACATATATCTGACAAGGGTTCAGCAGATGTTGCTTTTGATACTGAAAACCCTATGATGATGACCACTTTTTCAATTTTTGTCCTGTTCACAGTATGTTTTACTTACATTTTGCAACACTAGGAAAAAAACAAGAAGTTATCTAAAATATCAAATTCTAAGGAATTTTCAGTACTGAAGGACATGAAAATGCATAATACCTATATTAATTCCTAAACTTACACCTGTAAGTTACTAGATTGTCCATCATCACTATCCTCCCGTCTAATGTAAAAACCACAGGTATTAAATGAGATATCCAGGTTCTAAATTACTTAAGCTGTGCATGAGCTCCACAGCTAAGGGTACCCCGAGAAAGTTTCCCTTCAGCATTGCTTTAATAAGACAACATTCTAAGGTGCAGAGAAGTTGATATAGAAAATGATGCTAACTACAATAAATTTAGAAGCAATAGATTCCTTTACATATGACACTTAAGAGCATGAAAAGGTTTCAGTAAGATGTACACATACGTCAAGAGCCACAGACTGTTTTGCCCAGGATTTCTTCACTTGGTCGTACATAATTGTGTTGTTGATACCCAGGCCACAAAAAATAACAAAAGCCTAAAATTAGAAAGAGAAAAAAGAGAAGAAAGTCCATTATAATTCAATTATAATACAAACACAAAGATGAATGCTGGCTTAATCATGAAAAGGAATTGCATGGATATATTAGGAATAATCATGCTTAGATGTGTTATCTTGAGAATGCAGGGAAGTCACTGGCCTGAACAAGATGAGAAAGATAAGATGCAAGAAATTTGTTTTAGTAAGGATGCAACCTTATTAAGTAAGGACTTCTGAGAATTAATGTCAAACAACAAATACAGACAACATATTCTCCCCCTCCCTCCCTAAAGCTGCTGAATCTGAAATACCAAATCCTGCTGAAAAAATGTGTTATTGCTACAAAATTGAATGCTTCTTACTTCAAACAGTCGCTGGTCGGCATCATCAAAGGGTTTCCCATCAAGCCTGTTCAACACTTGAGCTACCCCTTTAGAAAGAGTTAATATGAATTATAATCTTCATTCATTAATTCGCATTGTAGAATATTTTATTCATTGGTAACATTTAAAACACATCTTTCAAACTGAAAAGCAAAACTCCTAATATTTATTCTGAAAATCATTAAATGCACATAAACATGTGAAAGTCTGATTGTTTTGATACCAGGACTCCGTTTATTACTTTCAACTGTTATTCTTTACTAAGTAGAATATTGAAAATCTAAAAAATTACTCATAATGCTTTTCACAAAAGGTTGGATATGTCTTTTGAGCACTTTGCTAACAGCAATCATGTAAGTTGTCATAGTAAATTATATTAGTAACTCCAAATTGCTCAATCAGTACCTTCATTCCTAAAAATCTTAGTTCATTTAGCACCACCTGGGTATCTAAGCCCTTTTTTTCTCATGACCGGTCCATAAATCTATTGAACTGATGGAAAAAAATGTAATTTCCTTAAACCACTTGAAAAAGAAAAGGTGTTCAAAGCTCTTGGCTCTAGCTGAACTAAGTTCTACTGCAACAAATAACTTCCATTTCATTTAGCTACAACACACCCTTAGAAAAACACTGCAAGAGCTATCAGCAGTCAAGGGTTTAGATTCTTTCTATTTCTTTAAGGTAATATGGCACTTCACAACAAACAATGAGTGATATTTCTAAAAGAGTCATTCCCCACATCATCTCTGCTGAATAAGCTCCAAGACCCTGGTCCTGCACGGAACCGAGTCCCTTCAGCAACACATTACTGATCTCAGCTCTCACTGACAGCCACAAGGATGTAAGTCTTGCCCTGCTGGTTTAAATTGTTATTGCTTTGACTTAAATTCTTCTGTGGAAAGATACTGAGGAATTTGGCACTGTTATTTACAAATGGCAGCCCTTTTTGTGCCAAAAGCAGGTAATAATGCAGGGCCAATTCCAGGTGTATCATAGCTGAGAAGCATCCTATCAAACAAGCAATAAAACCCTGTCACGTCCTGATCCAGCAGAAATTACTGCCACAGGCAACTCTGACAGCTGCCACAGCCTCCCCGTAAGTCTTCTCTGACTGTGTAGTTTATCATTAAAGAGGAAAATGACCGCTTTGCTGGACTGCAGAAACAGTTGCTTGAGTTGTGTACAATAAAAAGAGACTCAAGAAAAGTATCAAAGCATATCAAACATTTTTCACTAAGATTGTTAGAATTTCTGCTGTCATCTCGTTAATCTTCAAATTGCAATACAATATATATATAATTTAACAATGACACAATGGGAAAGCTGAAAAAGTCCATACAGTATCCAAGTCAAAACATCCATTCTTGGATACTTAGCATGCATCCTAGGTACCGTAACTTCTTAACAATAGTCAGCTGGGAAAAAGAAGAAAAAGGAACATAGAATTAAAAAGAGAATTACATTTACATTAGCACAAGAATGATGTGGCGATGAGGAAAGTCTTACCAATTATTTGGTGGTTGCTATTCCATATAGGAACACACAGAACAGACCTTATGTGAAAGCCAGAAATTTGGTCAGCCTAAAACACAGAAATGAGAGCTTCCATTAGCAGTAGGTACCTTTTGCAGCCTTTTACACATTCTAGAAATAGAAATGCCAAGGAGTAAGTTTACATTTACAAATGTCATTCCATATGCATCAGCTCTCACTTAGGAAAAAATTTCTGCTGAAACCTCATTCACAGTAAGAGTAACCAAAAGTCACACCGATTATTCTAAAAATTGCTAAAGAAAATACAAACATTGCCAGCTTTGTCACAGAAAACTTATAGTATCTGATTTGGAATTGATGTCAAACTGCAATTGAGGCAATGTCCTGACAATTCCTGGATTACTGACACTGTTGGATTAGTAGAGACAATCTCTAATGAATATGTGTGGCCTTAGAGATACTCTTCCCAATTGTGAAACAAATTGGATTTAGCAAAGCAGCCCTAAAAAGGGGCCTACAGGAAATATGCATTTTCAGAAGAAAGGCAAGAGTAAGTAGGGAACTGTGCAGAAGTGCAAGCTAGGAAGAAATGGAAGGATGAGGTCAAAACCAAAACGTGGGATTTTCTGTATAGGTTTAATTGGTCCTGTAGTTCTGAAGATAATTTTCTGCCTCATTGTTTTCTATCTTGCATAGTATAGAACTTTGCAATTTACTATAAGTGTCACCTATTCTCTCTTTTCTATGGTTAATAAGCTTTATTCTTTAGGGTCATTGCTGCAAAATCTGAAGAAAATAAAATATTTTCCCAAAAGAGATAAGGGAGTGGGAAGAGCCCACTCACAGGAGATCAGGAGATACTCTCTTACTAAAACTGCCAGTGCTACGGGCAATCTGTAAAAGAAGAAAAGGAAAAGACCAGCAATAATTCATATACTGGAGACAGGATGGGGTCACTGTGATCTCCTACTTGGCAAAAGATATAACTCAGGTTTTACTAGAGTACTGCTTATTTGTACGTACTCAGAACTCATGACTGAAATCAGCATGAAGTGCCACCCAAAATCCATGGGAATGGGAGAACAATTGCCTCAGACATCTATCTTAAAATGAACTCAATGAAAACATTTTGGCATTTAATTTTCAGTGAATGAGCTGAAAATTGAGCATCAACATTTGAAAACGATAATTAGAGTTCTGGGAGAAAAAAAAGAGAGTGTTTTTAATAGAAGCAGAGAACAGAATATCTGTTCACAACTACAAATGTACGTTTGATTCTATCCAAGTCATAAGGGATAATATGTTCCTCTTGCTACACTTGAATGTCTGTAGAAATAATTGATTGTAATAACTTAAGAATTAAATTTTCAGAGGATTCCACCAACAGAATGTAATTACTGCCCTTTGTATAAAGTGTTTTCTTTTTCTCTATAGAAACTGGGCAGTGCCTCTAACTTGGAAAGGACTAACTGTGAAACAAATGAGAGATAGCTGAATTATTCAGGGCATGATATATATTAAAAGCAAAACTGCAAACATCGAGGATTGGTACGCTTTATTTTAGCATATCTCTTTGGCAAGAAATAGACCCCAGGCATTGATTGTACTTTTTGAGATACTAAACAAATTAGCATCAACACAGTTTTCTTGTACACTTCTACAGCATATCCCTTTTATTTTTCTTGTTTTGAAAAATTCTGCTGGTTTGAGAGATAATCCTTTTAATGACAGATGGAATAAAACTGGAACCAAGCAAACTCAACATGAAATACTTTCAAGCACACTTATTGTAGTAACATAGTTTGGCAGTCTTGCTGACCAAGACTGTCCACTGATTAATGTGCTGCCCAACTGCTGACCGAGTTCCCTGTAGTAATACTGTTTCTCTAGACAGAATTCAATGAAGATTTTGTCCTTCCATATGCCTCTAACATTCATTTAGGTGATAAGTATATACATACACTTTTGTCTGTATCTATCTACACCTTCCTAACTGAGGCTGGAATGAACACCTTAGGATACACAAACAACTTTTATTAGGAGGATATGTATCTTGGAGAAATAACTAATCCAGTGAGTATATTTTACTTGTGTAAATTAAAAGGTTAGTTGGCTAAGTTAAATCACAAACAAATTTTGTCTCTCTAGATGCTGGTTCTGTTTACACTCTGTGTACAGTTCCAGTCACCCCAACAATTTCTAACAACAATGGTGTGGCTAACACTGAAAACCAACAGCAGAACTTTCAGCAATACTTTCAGCAATAAATATCAGTTTGCACTTGATAGAGGAAGGTATCACTTATAAATAGCAAAAAAAAAAAAAAAAAAGGAAAAGGAATCATGGATAGATTTAAGTAACTACCTGAAGTCACACACTAATTCGGTGACCTGTGTTTAATGTATAATGCCATGTCAACACCAGCAGATCAGAAGAAGAATTCAAAAAAGAATCAAAATCAATATTTACATTTTACAGGCACTTGGCTATAATGATTAAATTGTGTTATATTAGTTGCTATGCCAAAAATGTGATGTATATTTAGATTTTGAAAATTCTCTTACTTCAGCATCAAAGCGAGGATCCTGATAGGCATCACTGATGTTCACTGGGAGACCCGTGGAAGCTACAAGTTCAGCAATACTATTATTTATTAGCCAGTCGGAATAAGATGATGATTTCTCCACGCTGTCTTTGAAACTATCAAAAGGCATAACAACGGAAGAAAAGAATACAGTCAACTTTGCTTTAAAGTCCAGTATGTCTTAGAGGCATATTCACAGGAACAGCAGAGCCATTCGCAGTTATTAATGGTTATTAAGCATTATCTGTGGAACAATAATTTGAAATTTGTTGAAACAGTACATCAAAAACTCTCTTTTACACAATCCTTTCTATTGAAATTAGCATTGGTCTCTCAAGTAAAGTAAATACAGCATTTACTAATGAAATGTATTTACATATGAATCAAGAGTGGGATTGTGTTCCAAGTTTGTGTGGGATACAGGCCTGCTCAAAAGCAACCAGTTCTAAATAATACTTTCTGTAGAGCTACCTGAAATTATATAATTTTAAGATTTTAATTTGTCATATTAGTATAATAATTTGTGGTACTTTTGATTCCTACTTCCAATAATTTTCCTGTAAAGAGAAATGCCATTTTTTTTATTTTGGTCTGAAACACCAGAGCTGAATGCCTGAAGAAGGGATCATAAAATAAGTCTTAAAATTAATCATGTAAGTGTGTTGAAGTAGGTGGATCAAAGTAGACACACAATACATTAATGTTTCCTTTTTTTTTTTTTTCCCTGGCTGAGCTTCTGCCACAACTACTGAGGGGCTAGAGAGCCATCAGTCAATGAGTATAAGACACCATAATTGTGGGCTCAACTCACCACACTTCAGCATGACTTCTCCAGAAAATTCAGTATCTACAGAGACCTTAAAGTCCTGACCTTATACCTCATCTAATCAGTAGGAGGGTTCTCATTGACTTACTGCAGACAGGTTTTCGACAATGGCAAGGGGTAGCTATTAATGTATGAATAAACATACGCCTTTTGTCTTAGTTTTGAAAAGAACACTGATCAATTTCCAACACCCAGGAAACATTACTTAGAAAAAAGTAACTCTGAGCAGCCATGGAAAAGACTAAAGTAGCTTGAAGCTTCAAAGTAATGCACACGAAAGAAAGAAGAATGCACAGTAAAATGCTTGGAAGACCCAATCAAAGTGAAAGGATTGATTTTTGTTGGCTTTATTGATTTTCGGGAGACGAATTCAAGTCACTCATTTGAAAGAGAACTCAATATTCTTAAAAGACTATAAATAAAGATTATAATTATTTATACAAATAAATATAACTGTATCAACTTTCTTTTTGGATTAGAATTTTGAGTGACTGTAATAAATGTTATTGTGTATACGTTGACAGAATCTTTACAGAAAAATAATGGGGTTTGAGCTAAGTAAAAATCTGCATTTGTAATTTAAAATTTATTTCAGGACATCAATACTTGAGAAGCATAAAAAAATCTTTAAGGATAAGAATCTAATTTCAAATGCATAGCTCCAAATTCATACCTTAAAAATCTAGATAATATCATCATTATAATATAAGACACTTTACATCAGGACTGGGTTATGGATGTCAAGCATTTTAAGCAGAAACGAATTCAAGTAAACGAAACAAGATATAATTCAGGAAGAAGTTTTAGAAGTATGTTCTACTATGTATTCTCCGTTCCTAGCAAGTGCTTTACAACTACACTCTGGAAAAGAGGCACTCAACTTCCACTGGGAGGAAATATCAATAATTAATTCTGATGTAAATCACAGCCAGCTGGCTCCCTCTCCATCCTCAACATCTTAGAACACTCGGAAGCTACTCTAAAAATTAAAAGCAACAATTTTCTCCTGACAGGAAAGCCGTGAGTGAGTCTTGCTGGACTGATGCAGGCAGCTGCAAGCCACTGTCTCCCTGTCTTGCCCACACACTACCAGCAGCACCACATGCCAGGCAGGAGAGTAAACCCAACCCAAGAGCCCAGAGTGGTGCTGCAGGCTCCTCTTATACAGCTGCTGGCTTTACTATCTTCCCCAAAGCCTCCCTGACAAGGATGGCAGAATGTACAGTAAGGAAGTGGTACAGCCAAAATCAAAGGTACTTTCAATCCTCTCTAAACAGTGACATGAACCCTTCCAACCCTTCCTAGGACTAGAAGGACAGAACAACGCCTTCAGAAGCATAATAATACTGCAGGGAATGAGGTGATACCAGAATGCACATCATCCCAGGGACAGTGGTGGAGCAACAGCGGCAGCAGGTATTTCAGCACTTTGTACCAGCCCAACTGGGAAGGGAAGGCAGCCCACGCTCCAGCTCAGGCAGCTGACCATTCCACTACCACTGGTACTCAGGTTAGAGAGCTGTAACCTCAGCTACATCATCTGCCAAGGTGACTTCTCCTGGGCAGGAAATATAGAGCACCTTCACTTGGGCTCATCTTCCTGCAGAATACATCAGAACTAACCCTTGAGGTTTTTAGGCTTTATATAATATTTTTTTCAAAGGAAGGAAAATTTAGGAGACTTCACAAACCCATACTTCAAGAACAAAATGATTGGCAAAAAAAAAAAAAAGGGCATCAGTATGCCATTATGAATAATAAACAAAATTGATTATGGTGTGTGCTGAAAAACTGCAAACTGAACAGATCAATGCAAGTGTGGTCTTGCAAGGTATTTCTTTACAATCAATGTCAAAGAAAAAAGATATGAGTGTTCATTATAATATTTAGGGACTAAACAAGTGAATTGCTATCAGCCAGATGTAAGAAAGGCAAAAGAAAAGCCAGTTTCTTCTAAAACTGTGTGAGAAAGTAGGTTAGGACATGAGAAGTTATATTGTATTTGGAGCTTCTCTCTCTTTCAGATAAAACTTATAACTAGAATTGTTCTCAGCCTATAATCCCTTTGGATTTCCACTAAAATTTCAAAGAAATAATATTTATCTTCACTGGTGTAATGATGAAGAAACTCATCTTGCCTTTTTTTTTTTTTCCACATGAAACGTCTCATGACGTTACATCAGTTACAGCTGCAGAATGTAGAAAGAAAAGGGCAAAACTCACCAGAAAAATGCTCAAATGTCAAGGGCTCGCGGCATTGTTCTGTATCCTAAATAACCTTTATTTTCCCACTATAGTGCCAATAACTCAAGCTGTGCCTGTGCTAGATCCAAAAGTGACATCATATCTGCCAGTCTAACCTTGGTCTTTCTAAAACCAACTTTACTCTCCACTAGATGAAAAATGAAAGAAAAAGCAATAAATCTTTATATTAAGATGCACAGAAATATACCTTTATAAATCTTGTAAAGACTAGCTACCAGGTTGCATGTGTTTCTTCATGCCTCACACTAAAGTTAAAATAATCTTGACTTGACTACATGCAGAGCAGGCTACTACAAATTGCTTTTTTGGTAACGTGCTAATATAACTATGGTAACAAGAAATGAGCCAGCTTGGTTATCTTGACACCACTCTACATTGTTTTGACTAATCTGGCTACAGATCAAGTTTCAGAAAAACAGGAATAACAACCACATCCCTTGATTCATACTCCTGTCCCTGAACAAAAGGAATGTATTTTCACCCATTTAATTGACTTAGGAAAGACCAAGTGCTACTCTGAAGCTCTTCGTCAAAAGCAGTAACTTCTAATTCCCTGATGGACAGCAGTTTATTTATCCATATTTAAACCTTCCTATTTTCTATATCTTGTTTTCCTTTTCCATTTGTCTCGCCGTTCCCGTCTCTCTACTAGTGGATAGGGCATGGAAGAGATCTAGCTTCTGCCCATCTTTCTGTGTGGCCCTGGACTCTGCTGTCCAGCTTCCACATCTTAAAAATAACATTACCCATTTTTGTAATGTTGTGAGGTCGATCCATGAAAAGCATTATGAATTATGACCTGTTGCAATCTGGAGTACAATGTGATCATTCACCTAAATGAAGTGGTAGCTTCTTGCCATGCTAGAGGTGAAGAAACACAGACAGAAAGAAGGCAGATTACCCAAAAATATTTTTAAAAGCTGCTTAAAGGGCTTAAATATGGCAAAACACAAAGTAACCTTCCAGTTTGCTACGCTATGGATAGCAAGTCGGCTAGGTTTAGCATTCTGGCAGCCATTTGATATGGGAAATTCAAATTCAGAATCAGTATGAACGGATTTGCATAAAATGTGTATGGTAATCACTGAGTTTGGACCCTGAAAAATGGGAGAAACCTTCTCACAATAGCCCTGACTCTTCATTGACCCGCTTGGTATGTAGGACATTTTATGTGAACTGTTACCAGTCATACTATCTTGCAGGGATTAATACAGTAACCCCACATGGACAAAAAGCTCTTTCTATTACTACTTACAATTAGCCCTTACAAGTGTTTAAATACAGATCCTATTAAGCAAAACATATACTTCTATTTTGACTGGGCTCCCAAACAAGATTTAGTCACAGGAAGACAATTTCTAGGAAATACATGTTTTCTGAGGTTTTAGGCTTTCCAACTTGATGACAAGAGCAGAAATAAAATTTTACTGGAAACCTTTCAACACAACTGTAAGGAAGCATTTTGGAAGAGATCAACAAACAATCTACAATAATTTTGTAATTTTTACTTCAGTATTAACTATACAAAACACCATTTGTATGTTCTCCACAATTTCACCAATGAAAAGGCATCAATTATTTCCTGGTTTCTTCTCTGAGACACTGGTACAATGTTAGCGCATATATATACACACATATATGTAAAAATATAGGCATGCACATTCATTTGACCAAGTCTGTTTGAAGCAAGCAGTAGTCCTGTCTGAGCAAAAACTGTAGTCTTCAAAGTTCCCAAAGTTCCACAAGAAAATAAAACTATGATCAAGCAAATTTAAAACTGTGAAAAATTAAGAAATCCATTGCCATAGAAGACATGAGCACTAACCTGTTGTCAGTATCAGCACTGCATTTTGGAGATAACAACTCAAAGGATTTCGTAAATTTCACCACCTGTTATAAAAAAAGTAACTTAAAATTGTTATTAAGATGAATAAATATGTAAGAAAAGAGTAATGTAAGATTCCTATATTTAAACCATATTTTTATCCAATGGTCTTAGAATAAAAATTCAATCTGTATTCCCCCGATGGAGAACTCATGTTCAAAATACACAGTGTGCACAGTTCACAAAAACAACGGTATCTTTAGATTCCTTCATGAAACTATTTTTTGTAACAGTATATGCTTCCCTTCAAAGGGCTTTGAAACATGAATTATTGAGCTTTACCTAAACTTCACTCTTTTGAATATAGGAATATAAACAGAAAGACCCATTTGCACTATTAATCACAACAAATTTTCCTTGAAGATATAGGCCAACAGCACATAAGTGAAACATCTTAAGAGTGCCTAATATGACACAGAACACAGGTAATGGTTTTGGATGCTAGTACGAGTCCCCACCTTCTACTTCGGTTGCGTATTGTAAAAGCATTTCAGGCAATGTACAAATGATGTTATTTTAGACATGGCTTAACACTGAGTTACTCTATGGAGATCTATTTTGATATATAGGTTAGCCCTCCAAAACAGGGGGAAATCAGGAAAATACCTGTTTTGCCTCTTATAAAAACAACCAGGTGCATGGCAAGATGCTATGCTCCTACTCAAAATTAACCTAAGATTTATGACTGTTTAGAAAAAGTTTAGTCTTAAGTGAATATACCTTAGCTGTCCACATTTCAGAATTTGGTCTAAAGGAATAAGAACCCATTGCCTGTGTTTGGAAATAAACCGTCCGTGCTCAAAGGTAGAAAAAGTACCAAGAGCAGAAAAATGAAGTGAACAATGCCACCCACAGCCTGCTACTAACACAATGTACTGTTCTGTGAAAAATAAAAATCATATTATACTTGCAAACATAGTGGCATTTCATAAGAATGTAGTAGAACTGTATCTTGTAATTATAAAATCAGTGTGGGGGGTCTAGAAACACAAAATAAACTAGAAACATTAAAATTCTGTAACAGAGAATATATAAGAGAAATGCTAACCTCGACCTTGCTTTTATGAATACTAGTGTAATTTAGCATATACTCCACTGAAAGTACTTAATTTCTATTAGTTTAAATGAAATGAGAATCACATCTTTCCTCCAGGAAAGAAAATAATGTTTTTTTTCTGCTATACACACAAACTTATAATTCTGTCTCTGATAACCATTTAGATTTGTCACAGCTGTGCAACAAATAATCAGTTACAGAAGTCAGTGAATCCAAAGATACTTGGATAGAAAAAGAAGGATGATATTACAAGCAACAGCTTTATCCTTCAGCTACTTCTAAATCAGTAGAAAGGAGGATAGTTTGTGTTGAATATCCTGAAAACACTGAAGGGAGCTACCAGTATAAAGGCAGTCACTTATTTTACTACTAATAACAACAGTCATAAAAACCTTAAACATTTTTAAAGAAGCTCTCATACCCTATGAATGACAGTAGTACCAAATCCCACTGAAAGCCGCTGTCAAAACTGCATGAAATCCTACTTTTGACAAATACTTTCATATAGCTTATGTCCATCTGTTCAACTTAACCTCTGTGAAGTGGACAGAGCCATTGCAAAAAACATACTTCAGTAATGCTGAAAATCATATTTTCCACTTCACCTACTCAATGAAAAACCTTCCTATCACAAGTACATGACTAAACATATGTATGCAACATGTCTTTTCCAATGGAACACCAAAGAAGTGTTCCATACCACATGACATCATGGTCAGCAATAAAAGCTGCGTGAGAGAGGAGGAAGGGGGTAACTTTTAGAGTTATGGCATTTGTCTGCTGAAGTAACCATTACATCTGACAAAGCCCTGCTTTCCCGGAAATGACAGAACAATTGCCTGCCAACTGGAAGTAGCATATGAATTCCTTATTTCGTTTTGCATGTACACACAGCTTTTACTTTACCTACTGAATTGTCTTTATTTCAACCCACAAGTTTTCACGCTTTTACTCTTCTGATTCCATTCCCATCCCCACCGGGATGGGGAAATAAGTGAGTGGCTGTGTAGGGCTTAACTGCCTACTGGGGTTTAGACCACAATAGTGGTGTTGATAAAGATTAAACCTCTACCTACCTTACATTTAAGAATGACGTGCTGAAAGAATACTTGTTGTTCAGTACTCATTTATGATATGAAAAACAACTTCACCACAATTAATGCAGCTGCTCCACCACTAAAATATTAGCCTTTCCACAGAACCTGCAGCCATACTTACTGGTGATTCAATATCTTCCAGAAGTAACACTGAGCACCGTTCACACTTCAGCAGAGTCTGAGCCCGATGCATAATTTTCTTGACAATTTTCTCTAAGTCAGTTTGTTCCTCAAAGAGGTCATTCACTACCTCCAATAAAGCCTGCATACAAAGACAAAAAACTCTTGTATTAGTTGTAGCATTAATAAATACATGGAGCACTGCAAAGGAGGCATAATCTCTGGGGCTGATTTTAATGAGTGATCCATTGAAATCTTAATTCAAATCAAGTTCTTAATGATTATGGCAACAAAATTGGGGTGAGGGTATCTGAAGAAAGAAGTTAAGTATTTCTTAGCTCAGAACTGGGCACAATCCAACTCCTAGCAAACAATGGGGATCTTTCTAACTATTTCACTGTGGTCCAAAAATGAAACAATGGCTGTAATGCAACTCTCCAAGTACACAGTATGGATTGAGTTACTTGATTTGTTACATTGAATTTGCTGGTGCATTTATACTCCGTTTTATTCATTTATTACCCATTTTGCATGTTCAAAGCTGGAAAGAAAAAAAACACATCAATACTTCCATATTCCAATAGCACTCTGATGTAGTGTTTACCACTAACAACATGTCTGTAAAATACAATGTTTTAAAATGAAGGACTTCCCCTCTCATTTCATCAACTTTAAAAATAATAGGCCATATTCTTTCTTACCATGGGTCCAAAGAAGCATGCTTTTTCTTTTATTCTGGTCTGGGGCACCAACACTAAAGAACATCCATGTAGGTAAGCATACAAATGTTAGTGGTCTTAGCTTTCCTAACACAGTGGTGATCAGCAAAATGTTGGCCACAGTCACTGGAAGTTGCCACCATTGTTGTCCAGTTTGATAGGGAAGGCAAAGTATGGGCTTGTTTATCATGTGTTACTTGCCAACTAATTTCAACCATGGAACATGCAAAGCTGAAGACCACCAACAGGTCAGAAATGCAGTTAAGTACAGGCCCCCATGTAGCTGCCAAATGGCAATGATATTTGTTATTCCTCACATGGCTGAAGTGGTAACAACAAACAAAGAATTTGTACCTCTAATTCAATATCCTGATGTGTCCAACCACCAGAATTTACCATTTTTTAACGAAGAACGTCCCTAATACTTTTCTGCTGAATGCCTCCCTCAGAAGATTAAATGCCAACTCCTCAAAAGTCTGTCATTGTTCCCTGCAGGCTGGGAATCTGCAGCAAATTTTAAGTCTCTATGTAGACAAACAATTACTTTGTTTGAACATCAAACAAAGAAAAAAATCTTTGGCAGAAAATCTTTTTTTTCCCCCAAGTCTTCTCCACATCTCCACCCAAAATATAGTGGTCTGCAGTCAGACCTGGACAGAAGACAAGCTCAGATGCTTCATAACTCTTAACTGTATACACCATTAGAAAGGGCAATTGTTAAGTTTTCAAAGTATTGGAAAGCACTAGTTTCCATACATGAAAATCACCAAAATTCTGAATACAGAAATGTCAGTACTTACACAGACCTATCCCACTGTATTTTCCCCTGCTCTGTGAAGCAAGAGTAGGTTCAACACTACCAGTGGTATTTCTACTGAAGCTTTGGAGTTGTGATCCATGATAACAAAATTATCATTTCCTGTCATTGCAGGAAAGGTGATTTAAAAAAAAAAAAAGCAGCCAATAATTATCAACCCCCTCAAAACTACTATTTTACTTCTTAAAAAAATAAAGACCTCTCCAAGAAGTAAATGATATGCGAGCTCAGCATTATTTTCACTTCTTTGGAGCCTCCTGTCCCAACTCATGCATGGCACCAGCAATCATGAGTAATGTGAGTAATATATCTATGCAGACGCGTGCTGTCAAAACCTTTCACATACAAGTTTTCTTCTCGCTTACTTTTATAAAGATATATCCACATTATTTGCACATGAATTGAATATTACAAATTCAGGACGGCAAATGTTTGATATTGCTTGAATTTTATGAAAGTTTGAATCTCTGCCAAAGTAACACTCTCTCCTGCACCGTCTGTGTGACAAACACAATTGTTTCAGCGCTACAAAAAATGGAACTGACATCAGGAAACAACAGCCACCACCATGAGCATATTTCCCTCCCACGCTCTCTGCTTGTTGCCTCAGTCAAGATAGTGATCTGTTGAAAATGTTTTGTTTTTTTTTTTTTTAAATTAAACATAGTTTTATGCATAGCTGGAATCTGAAGGAACACAAGACAAAGGTTTGATATACCTTTTTTACTTACCCTGCTTCTGTCATATTCCTTCCTTGAAGCTGCAAATAGCTGGGCATTGGATATGGCAATGCCACAGAATGGCAGATACATCTGCATCACCTAGTATGAAAAGAAACTCCCGGTCATTAAAACCAACTGCAATTAGACACACATGTTACTAGCAAAGAGAAATAAACTTAGGTGACATGTCCCAGGAGGGTCTCAGCTCACTCGCTTTTCAGCGGAACACTAAACACAAAACAAAATCATCATGGGCAAAGCACATAAAATGGCTGGAACAGAGATCGAATGGGTAGGAAAGAACAAATGCATTTGAGTTCACAGGTCGCAGCAGTGAGGGTCTTCTAGAACTTGTCTACAAAACAGCAGATTCTCAAGTCTGAAAGATGTCCACTGAAGACTATATCATCTTACTACAGACACCACAGCTTCCCTAGAAAAACTATTCTTTATTTTTCTGGACTGTTGTTTGGTTTTTTTTGTTCTAAGCTCAAGAAGAAAGCTTGAATCACATTGCTGCTGATTTCTAGAGGATCTAGATTTTGGAGAATCCCAGCACAGTGGACCAAAGCACATTGATCCAAAAATACCAGTCATAAAGCAGATTATGTTAATGAAATAAAAAAAAAAAAAAAGGAAGAAAAAAGGAAGGTTAAAGAACATACTTGAGAAAATGGGCCTTAATGCATCATCATACATGAAGAAAGACTGGACAGGAATGACTGGGAAAATATTCTGAGCTGCACAAGACTACTTTAGGCTGGCTGTGCATGAAATGAATAAACTAAACTAGTCAATTACTTAAATACCTGTAGGACTGACACTTTCACAAGGATGACAACGGATTGAAGTCCAATAACAACAGCATTTTTAAGCCACATACTGCTAACAAGTCTGTAACAAACTGCTGCTGATGAGTGGTTCCCAAGCTTAGGCCTGAGACATTAAGTAAATTTTATAGGTGCTGAATAGCCCTAACGTTTGCAAAGCCAATGAGAGTTGGGGCACTCTGCTGTTTACAGAGCCAAAAGAATGCTGCAGCAGCTAACATTTCTTTTCCCCAGTCTGTCAACTGGGAGATCCACTGTAAGCAATTCTTTCTGTGACAAGTTTTGGCATTGAGAAAGTGGCAATTGTCTTTGAGATTCCATTTAATAAGAAAATTACTGCTAAGTCAGGGAAGCAGGCTATTGAGACTATTTGAGGGGAAAAAAACCAAGAATTGTAAGCATCCAGAAAAACCAAAACATCAGCAACTGCTGTTCTACTTTACCTTCCTTAAGCACTCCAATGTCTGCTCTACATATCTATTTAGTCTGTGTTTGAGTAATGCTAAGTTTTCAAAAAGGATCATCAGATTCTCTGAATTTTAAACCTTCACAGCTGCAGAATAAGTGTAGATTTCAAGGGTACACACAAACACACCTATACTGTAATTGCAAACACTTCATTTTTGGCCTTTTTCTATCATTGTTCCCTCTGAAGGAAAATGACATACTTCAGACTCTACAAACATTCATCTTTTTGGAGAGGCAGTAATTAAACCAGTCAACTATCACATCAGATCTCCAGGAAAGAATGTACAAAATGAAAAAATAAAGTATGACTCTGACAAATCGCAAAGAGGGGTTCATTTTTATTGTTTTTGTAAGAACTTCTCCGAGATAATTTTGCATATTGCAGTTTAGGTTTTATTTCCAAAATGAAACAAAAAAATCTATATTTTCTTGTAATACTAAATACCACAGCCAAGTAGGACATGCAAAGCAGAAAAACTTTAACCTAAGAACCATCTGACCTTTATGAATATATGACCAATTATGAATATCATCGTAAGACTGGATACATTTTCACTTAATAAAAATAAGTACAAGTATTCATTGCCCCCACATTGGAACCTCTATTCCCAGAAGTTTATGAACCTTCAACCATCACAAAAACAGCTAGCAAAGATGTCTTTTTTAGCAAGAAGAAAGTAAGATCTTGCAACATTGAAAAACACTGCTCTCTGGAATCCAAATACCAAGGCTCTGATTCTATATAGAAATTAACATCCATAAAAGACTGGTTTACGAAAAATCAAGCATCTGGAAAGCTGCCAACTTACACCATTATTTTCACCACTCAAACTAATTGTGTAAGGTGCAGTGCAACTAAGAAAGAGACACCAAGCTGTTTAAGATAATCAGTAGAAAAAATTAATAAATGTCCACAGCTATGAAGAAGAAAAAATAAAAACCCAACCATCAGGTAGAGAGGAACCACTCTAACAGTAGATAAATCAATGATCCCCTGTTTACCCAATAACAACTGACAAAACAAAAGCTTAACGTCACTCCTCTTTTGTACTTTCTGAACGGTAACAGTGACTGCTGCCTAAACCACTTTTGGTAAATTTGAAGCTAAATGCAGTACGTCTAAAAGAAAATTTCCTTCCACATCTATTTTGAAGCAATGACAGGGAAAAAGCCTGCAGATTTATTAAATAAAGAAATTTCCTAAGAAAGAAAATACACAGAATATAAAAACAACAAAAACATAGGTTAAACTGATATACCTCATTAATTTATTTTGGCAAATAAGATCAGTTGTAATGATTCATCACAGTACTTTGTGGCATATTAACAAATAAATCAGTAAATATGTAATAGCATATTTGCTAAAAATGATGTTCAGTCTGAATAATAAGCTAATCTAATGAACCTGCTGAGATGTTGGAAAAGACTAGTGGGGTTTTTTTTCATGCCAACTAGAAGGCATTCAGATACAATAACTGCAGGTTAATGAGATTATATTGTGAATTACCTGAGCATTTAGGGTGCAGGTAATCTGAACCAGTTTCTCCTAGCTAACCCTCCAACAAGTACCGCATCTTTAGGTAGCAACTACACTCACCTCACAAATCCACAGCAGCCTACAAAAGCTAAGAAGCTGTGCTCACAAACAGTTCAATATTTTATCAGGGCAGGAAACCTTCTATGAAAAGAAGATGACGTAATGGGCACTGGTTCAATACCTCACCCTCTTTATTTCTAAATTCTATTATTTCATTATGGGATTATTTTCTATTAGGAGTATTAAAACACAACTACCAAGGGAATGAACAGGTTAAGTACTAGAAGCTTTAACATTCAATTATGCAACTACTTACATTTTCAGCTAGGTCCTGGAGATGACATATCTTTTCTGCAAAACTACACCAGTGAGAGCAAATGACTGCCCTTACTATAGTTACTTTTTCCTTTCCACAGAATGATATGTTCCCATTGTGTTAGTATCTCCACACATCTCCAGACTCCTATGCCTTTCAAACCCACAGTAAGAACTGAAGCAGTAGCTTGATATTGGGAAGTACAAAGCCTTCCTAAATTCTGCAATACTAGCTGCTAGGACAAGAAAGCTGCAACCCGTGCTTGTTTCATTGTTTGTTTTTTTATGGCATCAGTTCTGAAATCAAGATGAAGCACACCAGTCCTTCCTCATATTTTCATAGGACAGTCTTTCATATGTTTCCGCTTCATAATAATAGTTGAATAGGTGAAAAGTTCTACACCTGGCTGCACAGTTGTCTGGGCACATCTGCATTTGGACACCTAACACTACAGCATCACAATGTCTTGAGATGAGACACATTTTCCTTTCCTCTGGCTTTTCATAGATGCTGAGACATCAGAATACTTAAGTTAATAGATTGCTTATCAGTATTCCTCTGAACTGCTAAAGATAAGTTAAGGGTTTCTCTCAGGATCTGGGCTTGGATTTCACAATAACTGTATACATGATATAGATTTTTTTACCATCAGAAACAGCCAGGAGATGACCTCTGGCCAAGCTCTTTCTGACAACACCTGCCCTCAGGAGATAACACCTTTCCTTTCATCACACAGCCTGGGGATGATGGTCCTAACAGAGCCGGCAAACCCTTCCCCTGCTACCCAAGAAAAGCCCCTCCTGGATCCTACTCAAAAGAAGGCCATTTTCTAGAATTGGGTGTCTCAAGGAAAATAAGTTTTGAAAATTTGTCTTCATGAGAAGAAGGTATTAAGGCCTTTAGCTTCCTAGCCGCCGCTTCTTTTTTTTTTTTTTATGACCAGTAACGATATAGACAACGGAGCTGCACGCATGCAGACCTGCAATGCAGAAAGTTATTAGCTAATCATGAAAAACAGCCAGTGCTGCAATGGCAGCACACTGCAGAGGTAAAATGCTAGCTTCACGCTTGCTGGCTGGAAAGCAGCCCTGAGTTCAGCTTCAGCTAAACGCAATGACATTTACCCTGCCTCCCCCGCATGCGGTTTCACCCGCACTAAGCATCCTCAGAGAGCACCCGCTGCCATAACTATCTGATGGATATAGTCTAACTCATGGCTTCTGACATACTCCAAGCATCCCCCTTGCCTGTGGTCACAAAAGAAAACAATTTTGATGTCTGATGGAAGAAAGAAGCTTCTCTGTAAGGCTTGCTTACTCAATCTGGCACAAACTCCAGGTTAAGCTCTCAGCAAATGCTTGTCTGGTTCAACTGTTTTCTTTAGCAGCCACTAACTTCTCTTTACATAGCTTGCTGGGTAAGCCTGTGGGGGAAGGAAGTAGTACAGGCTTCCTAGAAAGAGAAAAAAATCCTTTTAAAGTAAATGTTTTTGCTAGAGTTTAAAGTTATAAATATTTTGTAGGCATACTTAAAATCAAGTCAGGGAAGCCAGCTGCCCTTTGAAACACTTCCTAAAATGTTAAAAATAGTCTCAGAGAATGAAATATTCTACTGAATTCTGAAAACAATAAACCAGAATCAACAGCTAAATAATTAAGCACAACTTTCATCCAAACTCCATTACCTTCTGCCAGCTGTGCAGTGTCTGGCTATCTGCACCTCTGATAAAATCTGATTGTGACCTAGGTTTGCAATTCTCAGGAATATTTTACAAAATTATTTTTCCACCCTACAGATGGAAAAATTGCTTGGTAGAGACACCCTGTGAATTATGGCCATACAGACAGGGCACACCACTCTTGGTTACATCACTGAAGTTGCAGAGGCTCCTGGGTCAATTTTCTGTTTTCTCTTTTTTTTTTTTTAAGTTTCCATTTGGATGTGCTTATTTACGCAGTAGCATAAAAATCCCCTAATGCTCACAAACATATGGCAGCATCTCTGTCCTATAAAGCTGACTATCTAATTATGGAAAACTTTTGGTGGTGGTAAACAGCCTGAAAAGGACCACGGGAGCATTTCTTCAGCACTGACTTTGTGCCTGGCTGCCTCGTATAACTAGTGGCATACATTCAAACTAGATAACTGCGTCACCAGACAGATTACAACACGTCTCCCGTAGAAGCAGACTTATTACAGTTTTAAAACCCAAATCTTATGTAGGTCACCATCCTCACAAGCCACGGCACTGGAAGACGTAGCGCATGGAGGACCAAGGGCCAAAGTGCAGCTTAAACAGGTTCAGCCTCAGCCCCCAGCACCGCCCTCCCAGTCGCTACAGCACAAAACCCCTCTTCTCTCTTTTCTGCTATGCACCTAACACCTTTAAACTGGGAAAACAAATAAACTCGTTGCATTTGATTTGCAATAATACGCTTGTAAAACTGTTTAGACAGTCAGAACTATACACATCTACTAATAATATTTCGTTTTTCTGGCAGATATTTGGAGGTTTCTTGGTCTAGTCACTTTTCAGCTAAACATTATTCCTATCTGCCATCACTAGCAGGAGATGAAGTTAAAACAAAAATTTAAACAAGCCATGCTGAATTCTTCTGTCATACACACAAAAACATTGGCAGTGGCTATTAAATGTATTTTAGCCATATTCTGTAAGACATACTTAAACATTTTAACTCTGCATTGAATTTAGGACTTGTGTAAAGTGGGAAGGACAATAAATTGTACTGTAAGTTTCCACAGAGCACTCATTTTAAATGCTGTTGATCCAAATAAATCTGAAATATCAAAACATTTCTGCTAAAGGCTAGAAAGCCAAAAATAATCTAAATATATGTAAAATAGCTACTATTCTCAGATCCAATCTTCTGATCTCATACATGCAAAAATCTAGCTACTTTCACTGGAAATTTCTCCTTATTTTATACACATCTGAATCAGTGATGCCCAGCAATAAGCCCTGTCCCAGCAAACACTTCAAACTGCCACTCAATTATTCAACATGCAATACTACGGAATTTCCAGGATTTCCAGCAGGAAATGCAAGGACAAAAGGAGAGGAAAAGTTACACAAGAAGCAACAGTGGTTCTATTAAAGTGAGAAGCATATGAACTGAGGAAGAGTAGCAGTAGCAGTCAAAGACAAAATAGCAGCAACACAAAGAGCATCACCATGCTAGTGTTAGCACCTGTAAACCCAATGCCAGGCATTCAGCACTTAGTCCTGGAAGTTCTGCAAATGCACATTAAGCTTCAAACCAAGGAAAAGTCACCCTTCAGGCATCCCAAGCGAGGGCTGCAGAGTTAAAGTAAACCAGCAAACCAACATGCTTCTGTATTATAAGCAAGCTGAAAGCCATGGAGACTCCTCACTGCAAGGACTACTGAGGACTCTCAAATCTGGATGGTGGAGGTATGCACCATGTCTGTGTGACCATCTGCTAAGTGTAACAAGTCTGCTAAGTCAACCTGCCAACTATAGAGGACGTTTCTTTATCAAGTCTAGCGTTTCCATCCATTGTTTCTGAAAGTTGGCAGGGCACTATCTTTTGTACAAAAGTCTTACAGAGTAATGTTAGACAGCTTTTATTAATTCATCTCAATAACATGAATGAGCAGCATTACAAAAGGTCATAACGTCCTCAAAGCCACAACTCCTACCTACTAATTCACTTTCTCTCCTTCAAAGGCTGAACATCAGTCATCTTTTACGCATCCAAATCATATCATCACCTTAATAAAAGTCAAGCTGAGAGGGTTCACTGAGGACATTTTACCTGTGTGATGTTTTCCAGAGAGACCAAGAGGGGGTGTTACTGCCTGACTGCCCTTTCCTGTTTGAAGATGAGCCACTAGAGGCCAGTCCCCAGGCCTGGGAGCCCGCAGCCGTTGTGTAAGGCAGTTCTGCAGTGCCTTACATCTCAGTATATCAAAGCACTTTGGCAGACCGCGAGCGAAGTTTTACGGCAGCAATATCATGTTGCAATTTTTTTTCTAGAGACAGCAAAACTGAGCCAAAGAAAGATTAACTGATTTATCTGAGGGAAAGAAGAAGGTCACAAAGAAAGATTTTGTCAAAATTTTGGAAAAGCTCCTGGTTCCCACTACCTGAATCAGTAGACCCAGCCTGCCCAAAGACATTGTTATAAATGCTTTGTGTCATTGCATGAGATGGGAGGATCTTGGTATTTGCACTGCAGAGTGAGAGCAGTGAAAACTATCAATGCTAAAAAGAAAAAAAAAAAAAGCTTTGCAGAAAGTTAAAAAACTTTAACTATTTTAACTTGGCACAGGAGGATTAATAAGCATCACTTCAAAGTTGATTTTTCCTACAACACAATTGCAGGCTTTGCTTTTACCATTTTACCATTTCAAATTGCACCACATTTCTGATCTCTGGCAGATACTACCCATAATAACTGACCATGCTAATTGAATGTTATTGAAACCCAGAATAAATTCTATATGCATCCATATATTGAGAATGTCATCTTCAAGTTACAATTCTACTTACAATTGGGAGTTCCCAACTCCCAATTCCTGTCAATGATGAGAACAAGATTTATTCATATACTTCTTTCTGCAGTCTTGAAGTATTAAAGCACACAAATCGAAAACTGTTGCTGCTAATTCTTGACATAGCCATAACTGAATGAAGATGTCTTCTTTCCTTTTTTGTACAAATCAAATTTTGCCTTTAAAGCCAAAGTGCAGGCACAGAATCAGAATCACAAACTGGTTGAGGTTGGCAGGGACCTCTGGAGATCATCTGGTCCAACCCTCTGCTCAAGCAGGACAACTTAGAGCTGGTTGCCCAGGACTGTGTCTGGACAGCTTTTGAATATCTCCAAGGCAAAGACTTCACAACCTTTTGGGGCCACCTATGCCAGTGCTTGGTCACTCTCACAGTAAAAAAGTGTTTCCCCATGTTCAGACAGAGTTTCCTGTGTTTAAGTTTATGTTAATTGCCTCTTGTCATGTCACTGGTCACCACTGAGAAGAGTCTGGTTACGTCCTCTTTGCAACTTCTCACCACCTATTTATACATACTGATAAGACTCCCCATAAACATTCTCTTCCCCACTAAACAGTCCCAACTCCTTCAGCCTTCCCTCATAGGAGAGATGCTCCATTCCCTCCATCATCTTTGTGTACCTTAGTTGGTCTCTGTCCAGTATGTCCATGTCTCTCTCGTACTGGGAAGCCCAGAATTGGATACATCGTTATGAGTCACGAGTGAAACTTAATCCTGCTGTTGCATAAATACTCCACGCAGTTTAACCAAAAAAGAAATTAGCTCATCTATATATAACAGTCTGCATTGAGATCACAGTGATATTACTAAGTTTCTATTCAGGTTCTTCTCTTGTATACTTCAAAAGGTGTTTTTTTGAAAAAAAAAAAAAAAAAAAAAAGGAGTTACTTGAGCAGTAACCTTTTTTCATATTGGACTTTGTTTAACAGACAGAGAATGTTTCTAGAAGAAGTTACTGCAGGGGCCTGATCCTTTGCCATCCCGAGCTCCTCTTTCACTGAGGTGTGTGTTCTTGCCTAACTAAAACCAGTGCTGGTAAAAGTCCTTTCTAACTGAAACCCCAACTGGAATACAAAAACCTGAATCTAACACATAAACCAAAAAGATTTCCCAGGTAAAATTGCGTCTTGTATGAATAAATTTAGGTCATCTGACTGCCCAATGTTTGTAACATTAGAGCAAAGGGGTGGAAAGGGTTGCTTCTGTTCAACTAGAAAAGAAAGTGTGAAGCAAGTTTTCTTATGCAAGCGAGATCCAGAATTTTGGTGATAGCTTAGAAGAAAGCCAAGGACTCAGGACACTAACTACATTCCCCTACATTACTGCTTGTCAAGCAAAGCATTTCTAGGGTTTCTTAGGCTACAGAAACTTTACCCCCAAATAGAAAAAATCTTCAATAGAGTGAAAATATCCCACAAAGGACAACATACAGCCATAACTGGCCCTTCCTTTCACCACATTATTTTATGTCTATTTTCCCACCAGGACGCACCTGTTCCTTGATCCTTTCTTCCGTAATACATGGAAGCATCACAACCCAACATAATCACATAATTTTTGACATATATCCTTATGTTATTTCATTGAGTTTCTCCTTGACATTGCAAAATTTGCTAGTGGCAGTCTGTATTTGCCTATTTTGAGTTTATGTATATTTAGTGACTAATATCAATGCTACTGAATGTCATGGAACTTTATGCTGGTGACACTTGTCTACTCTTTATACATTTCTCCCAAGAAAGCTGTTCTTATTCTCCTGTCCAGTTTTAAGATGAAAAATAATTTTAAGTAATACAGTGTATTCTCAGTGTATCATTTTTACCAATATATTTTTTCTTAGAAATGCAATGTTTCTGCAAAAGCATAGTATCTTATTCTAGCAGAATTGATTATGCAACTGGACACATTTGACAATATTGTTATTTGAATCTGATTAACTGGGTAATCTGAATTAGTTTTTATTATAGCATTTTCACTTAAAAACACTTCTGACACTTACAACATGTATTGTAATTTCTACCTTTCACATTGTGTGTGTTAATGTTCCACATGAGGAAGTAGGGGAATAAACCCTACAAACCTTTACCTTTAAGAAAACAGCTTACAAACCTTCATGTTGAGCTCAGATATGAAAAAAGCCACATACAGGAATAATATCATCTTTAGAACAGTTTCCATGCAAAGTGACAGATAATTTGCTGCAGGGAAACTTATCCATATATCTAGACAGTGTCATTCTTAGTGGTCTAAGGTTAATAACTACTAAATTAGGGACAGATGAAAACTAACATAATACCAAGGCAACAGAATAATTTCTTAAACCACAAGAACAAAAATGCTAATTCTTATTGGTTTTAAATGAAAGGAGCTTCTGAAAGACCATCACAAAGCACAGAAAATTTCCTTAACTGTTTTCTTAATAAAACAGAGAAGTGTGTTGAGCAATTATATTGTACTACCTCTCCTCCTCTTCAATACAAGCACAGTTTAAAAGGAATAGAAGAAAGGTAGCTGAGCCAAATATTGCTCTTATCTACATCACTATGAGCCTGCAGTAATACCTCTGACATCTTAATTTGGATTTACATGGTTGTAATTTACAGAATTTTTTCACCTTTAAAACTATGGAAAAGTGGCTGATGCCTCAAGGACATTTTCATCAGCTCTGGCTGTATCAATTTCATAGAAGGCAGATTGATGTTAAAGTTTATTTTACCCTTTCCAGGCAGATGTCAATCAGAAGAAGCTGAGCATAAATATTTACAGAATTTCTGTGGAACCAAGCGATTTGTAATACGGTCTGATTGGTTTGACATTCTCTGCTTTCTCTATGTCTACCAGGATGTCCAGATCTCACACTTTACTGTTTAATCCATACACAAGAATGGGCCAATAAAAAGAGGAAAAGAAGTTACTATCTCTGCACAGAATTTTGAATCCTACCCATCATTTCAATGACAGCAAGTTAGAAAAATATATGGTATCTTTTGGTAAGATCTAAAGCCACAATTTCCGAGAAAGTGATCTAAACTTGTGCCTCAATTTTCTATCTTCACTGCAAAAATAGGGAAGAAACACATATGGGGGAAAAAGATTGTCCAGCAAACAGTAAAGTGTACAACTCATGAAGATAAACAATGATTCGATCTGCAATATTGAAAATATGCCAGTTCTAGAATGCAAATGTGGTTTTATATTAAAAAGAATCCACTTCTGTTTTTAATATTTCCTTAAAAAAAAACAACTTGAAGTCTTTTTGAATTTAGTCATTTTGCCCATTTTGCATATAATGATGTTCATTAGACATCAGTAAGAAAGAATCAGAGTATGGACAAAAGCCACTAGCTTCAGGAGTCAGTTACCCCCTTTCAGTTTAAGTTACGCCTTGGAAGAATAAACATTGCCAGACCAGTTAAAAGTAAGCTAGGCATATTCCTGAACTAAAAGCTCCTTTTTTTTTTTCCCCCTGGAATTCTCTCCAAAACCAGCACTTATCATAAGTGCTATTTTGGTACTTGTTGATTTCTTCCTTACAGCCTCCACAAACTCTGCAATCAGGGAGGTCAATATCATTAACTGTTTCCAGTTGCAGCTCATGAAATTTTAAAAATAAAATCAAATAATAATTTGGATATTTCCCCAATTCCTTAGAACTTACAAGTACACGTTTTAAAACAATGATTACTAGAATACAGCTTTGACATACATTTTCTTGTGTGTATATGTAATCGTAATCTATTCAGTTGAAATTATGGTAATTAACTCAGACAGTAAATTAGAATCTTCTAAAACTGCTTTTGGAGCACAATTGATCAACAAAGCACCAGGAGAAGCACTGCACGGCATCTTACTGCACCTTTGAGTTTTAAGACTGGGTGGGCTACAGCAGCCTGACTTGAAAAATTTGACTTTTTTCTGTGCTGCAGACTTCAAGGGGCTGATGAAAGTGTGTGGGCTGGTTTGGATGTGAGCCATGCGTTTTCCACACATCATTGTGTCTCCTGCACTAATGACTCACACCTGCACATGCTGCTATCTGATTTCTAGGCAAAGTTATTTATAAACTGCAACTGCAGGGCCAAATCCTGGTGGTATAACTATACAGATCATTATTTACCTAAAGCACTTGTCTATGAAGCATTGACAATTTGGGGACACTGAATTCACTCTTTCAGGTGCCATGAAAACTGGATGCAGCTTCTCCTCTGATAAAACCCACTTCGCAATTTTATCTTGCGGGCTGCTATGGATCTGATGTGGTAAAACACTACTTTTCGCCTGGCTGCGAGATATACACAATCACAGACCTTTGAGGTCCCCTGGACACAGAAAAACATCCTATCTTCTCTCACAGCAGGTACAGGAATGATTTGCCATACAGGCTGTTTATACCAGGAGACTTGTGTGTTGCAGGCCACTGCAGACAAAAAAAAAATATATATATTTTATTCCAGCAAAAATACAGTTGCCCAAAGCTTATGATTACAGTCTTGCCTGAACTGTCTCACTCCCTGGTCCAGAGATGTATTCAAACCTTCACATTACAGTCTCTGCTTTCAGATGCTCTTCCCCAGAGCTCAGAGTCTTTTGCTGGTTAAGATTGTAGGAGCATCAGCATTTGGTAGCAATTACATATCTTTTTCTCCTTCCTCTGCAACTGGCCATGAAGGGGTTTTACTACAGCTTCAGATGAAGCCATTTGTCTTTCTCTCTTTCTTTGGGCTAATTTGGTAAAGGGCACAGAAAAAATAGTTCAGAACAACTGCCTAAATGACCTCTCTGCAAGAACAGCATTATGAACCATACAGTGAGTTACATCCTCAGAGATATAAACCAGTGATCTGCTGCAGTGTAAATTTTCAAAGATGTTAATCTTACACCTAGTAAGTACACAGCATCCTGCCCCTTAATGCTGAAAATCATAGCATTTTGAATCTTGGATTAAAGTGATTGTGTATCTAAAGCAAGCTCTGTTTAGATGGAAAAAACACTCAAGCCACTATATGGAAAATCAGGTATATAAGCAAGCCTGTAACAGTTATTTATATAGACATGCATTTTGCTTCCAGCAACACAAGTTTCTTCCAAACATATACTTATGTATACTTCATAAAGTGTGCCTTAGAAAAACCTGTAAGGTATTAATATTAATGTGGCAGTTGAACTGCAGACTGGAGGGCATTTGACTTCAGGTAGTTGAGTTGTGTTCAAAAATCAATACGCTACTGTCTTCTTTGGTGCAAATTTACCAATGTTAAGTACTTCTGAGGCTTACTTCTGCCTACTGTATTAACAGTTCAGTCTAGGACCAAATTATTTCAAACATTTACAGAGCAGCCAGCAAAACAAGGCTTTACTTCCAGTTGCAACCTTTAAGTTGCAACTTAAATCATAGTTCATTCAGCCCTATAGTACCAAGGAGTAAAATCCTTTACAAACTGAGTCAGGATATCTGGTCTTTAAGCTATAGAAATAACAGGACAACAGTCTGGCTTGTCATCATACAGGCTATTCTCCCCTCATAGGTATTTTATTAATAAATGCAGGAAAAGAATGGTGTTCTTGATTTTATTAGGATCTGAGTAGGCTTTCTCCTTCTTTGTCTCCATAATTTCAGACTGTAAAAGCTGTCATTAAACAAGCAATGAATACTAACCAAGGCAAAGCTGAATGATCAGGGAAACCCCCTGGGTCAAACACCCATGCTTCTTACAGCTGAGCAGAACTACAACAGAGATGCAAAGAGAAATTCAAATTTAGCTCACTGCACATCTGCCTACATTTGCGCTCCTTCTGCTTTTATTCCTATTCCACATAAATTTAAGCATTTTCTCAATGCCCACTATTTTTATCTTAACCTTATCTGCTTAAGAAACTACCAGTTTTAGCTTAGATTATCTTTTGATAGGCATTTAAGATAAGCATTCAACAAAATGTTGCAGTCCTTACACAAGCTCATTTTTCCACTTTTTCTGCCACCCTTTTCCAATATTGGTTTATTCTCTTCTCAAAATTCTTATTTCCAACTCCATCTCTGCTTACAGAACAACCAATTTTAGTTCAGCTATTGGTTCTCCAAAAAAAAAAAAAAAAGTTTATCTTACATTGCTGTAATTAATTTTTTGTGATTTATTATTTGTTTTTAATAGTAAGAAATGCACTACCTCCATAAAGAAAGTCTTCTCTTTATTCACAGAACTGGAATGGCCCAAGAAAGAATGGATGAAATCTGCATGCTAGCCTGTCAATTGTCCCGAAATATTATGTAGACAGGTAAACAGGATTTATTCTTGGTACATTTTTCATTACAAAAGTTTACCAGTACCTACGTGACAGTGGATTTTATGTTTCTGAGAAACTGAATTCAAAGCATAAATTGATTTCACTGAAAAAGACCAATAGATGGTGCCAGTACTATCAAATCCAAAGTACCGAAGGGCTCTATATCCTTAAACAAATTGCCTGAGGCATTTAAGTAAAGAGCTTGCTGCTCCCTTTTCTGTGCAATGAGATTCTTGATTCTGAAACACTTCATTTTAATTAGCAAATGTCAACCTGATTTCAGATGCTGGGGGGGGTTGCAGAGAAAACAAACAAAAAACCCAAACAAAAAAACCAAAAATACCCCCCACACTTTTCAGTCTCCTATTTCTCACAGCTGCTGGCCCAACAGGGAAACAATCAGCAATTTTTTCACATTGGCATTGCTGCTCCTTCCTTCCTTCCTTCCCATCTATCCATCTTTACCCCTGTGCAGATTCATAGAATGTCAAAGACAACATCCATACTGATAGGAGAAAGGAGGCTTCACAGCATGGGGGGTATTTTCTGGCTTTATCTGCTTTCGTCCACCTGGCCAGCAGGCAGAGACTGCACCACCAGCAGTCTCGTACGGTCTCACTGGTGGCTAAGCAGTGACAAAGCTGTGCAGGCAGCGCACAGAGCCCCACATACGCCACCGGGCATATTCCTGCTGGCCTGCAACATGCATTGTGTACAAACCCACCTTGAGAGCACATGTGAGGATGCCTCTATACCCCCCCAAATTGACCTGGCGGGTCACAGTCCCTCACTGCTTTAAGGGACTGTTCTTAGTCACCCGTGTACAGTAGCTTTACTTATCTCCAAATGCCCATCTCTCTACTGAAGAGAGGTGCAAAACCAGAGCAATCTGTCCTTTTCTACTCTGTCCTTACCTTTGCTTAGAGCAGGAAATATTGAAAAAAACAGATCTTGCTGTAAAAAAAACAGACTCTGAGCTCTGCTCAGACCACGTGAGTATAAGAACAATTTAACTCCTCAAAGAGAAGCAAAGAAATTAGAATATAATCTGTAGTACTGGGTTTTCTTTGTTCTTTAATTAAAACATTCTCTTCTAAAATTCATTCATTTTATTCCTGCAAGCAACTCCTTAAAGTCAATTCTATGACTTGCATGGATGAAGCAAGCAAAATTTGGTCGTTTTGCTAGTCTACATTCATACCTTCGTTTTTACTGATTCAGTTTGATATATTCCCCTTAGCCTTTTTAAAGCAAAAGCACTTATAAAATAAGAACTCAAAGAGTCCTCTAAATCCTCCTATTGTCACCTTGCTAGCAAAAATGCTATAAATGAGTGTGGTAGCTGAGTGCATTCATGGATATATGGATGCAACAGGTTTGGGTTTTTTTAAGTAATACAAAATAGGACCTTACTTCAATCTGTATGTTAATCTGATATTAACAAATGTAGCTGACTCCCTTATAAGCCAAACTACAACCAAAAGAAAATTATATTGTGCAGTTTCATATTCATACAAAACATTATGCACTGTAATAATATATATATGATGATAACTCGGGAAAGATGGGGAGGGACTCTTTTTAAGGGAGTGTAGTGACAGAAGGGGTAATGGTTTTAAACTGAAAGAGATTTAGATTAGACATCAGGAGGAAATTCCTTATTGTGAGGGTGGTGAGACACTGGAATAGGTTGCCCAGAGAGGCTGTGGATGCCCCATCCTTAGAGGTGTTCAAGACCAAGCTGGATGGGGCTTTGAGCAACCTGGTCTAGTGGGAGGTGTCCCTGTCTACGGCAGGGGGGTTGGAACTTGATGATCTTTAATGTCCCTTCCAACCCAAACCATTCTATGATTCTATGAACTGTGCGCCATATAATAATCTCCTCAGTGCACACATGTACTAATCATCAAAAGAACTGCAACTGTGATAGTTCTCCAATAGTTCATTTACAGAGTTCTACATTAAAAACCTCTCAAAATGGAGCCCCAGCGAAGTTTTACGTAAAATTTAAACGAAAGGGGTTTGTATCTCACCAAGTGCAGTTCAGGATGAATTCTGGCTCTTCAGATGCCACTTTGGCTACAGAGTAATAAAGGACTGCAATGGAATTTGCACAGTTGCTGGGACTAAGCCATCTCACAAACTGCTCCCTTTGCAAAACCTGTAGGGGTGCGATTGTGTCAGAGACAAGCTGTGTCTAACTAGCACACAGTGGGCACCATATTTAAGCTCAAAATAATTACAGAGACTATAAATAATGTGTATTTTCATGCTGTTACTATGTTGCTCACAGCTACATCCCATAGTAAGAGCATGTTAGAGTGATTATTTTACCAACAGTAAAAAAAAAAAAGGTGTGGGGGAGAAACAAATCAAAATTTCTAATTTGTAGTGATCAATGTTGGTGTATCTACTCATTTCCTAGAGAGTTCACAGATGAAGTGAACAGATGTTACATCTGATATTCCATGTCACTCATGTTGCTCAGACTTATTCCTTCCATAAGTGAGCAATATAGTGAGGACTACACATTATAGTTAAGACTACTTTTTGAAGACAAACAACTTTAGATGGTATTTCACAAAATGATACAGAAGATAATTTTATCACAGTAAGTCAGGTACCAATATATACATCATGCATATAAAATAGAAAGGAAATGTATGAGAAATAAAAAAAGAAAATACAGAAAAAGAATTAGTGTTTCTCACATTTCCCAATTAATGTTGAAATACAATATCACTACCAAGCTCAGGACAAACTTGACTCCTTGGGTCCCCAAGGTCAGACATAATTATTGTCAGAAGCAAGGTCTCATTGCAAGAAGAGACTTAAAAAGCCTGCTAAGAAAAATGAGTTCTGAATCAAAGGGGTTATGCCGTCTCATGTGCGTTCTGGTTCTATGAAACAAAGTTAGGTACCACTGTGCCTCCAACTTTATTTTGTGAAATTTTAAGATACTTCTAAAGCAAAACAAATGAAAACGCAACAGGTGATAACTAATTTTTCCAAATACTGTTATTCTCATTCAGCTTCCTAAGATCAAAGTAGTCATGAATAAAGCCACTGTTCTCAAAGGTGCTACTTCTAGTTTGATATTTATTTTATCTCAGTCTGGTTGTTCATATATATATAATCACAGAAAATGAAATACTGATCTAGATCCATAGTTGTGCTAATGTATATATTTCTTTAAAGAAAAATGTAAGGGGCAAACTTATACTTCACAAAGCTTCTGTCCCAAATGCTTAAGAAGTCAAAATTAGTACAGGGCATTGCCTTTAACTAAATTCAACAATTCACTTTTCTTCATGCAAGCTGCACTTATGCTGCCTTAAATGTGACCATCTCACTCAGAATATATTCAGCATACAATTATTTTCTCTCTTATAAATGGAAGAAAAGATTAGTTCCAGTAGCCAGGACACAAAGAAGTAAACATTCAGAGTTGTGGTTTCTTTCTCAGCTTTACCACTGACCTGGAAGGTTACAGCAAGCCACTGCTTCTAAGTGAACATCACTGTAAGATTTCAAAGTATTATGGAAATACCCAAAGAGTAAAATTTTTTAATTTCCCAAACAGTCTTTATTAAAAAACAGATTTGTCCTCTGCTCCCATATCAATACGAAAGTTTTAAGTTCTTCAGAGATAAAGCAGTCCATAAGAATGATGCATTTTTTCCTGCTCCCCCAAGCAGATATTTCTTTTCTCCTGCGGCTGTTCTGTACTGAGGAACAGCCAAGGCACCAGACAAGCATTGCTTTTTTTCTGTGTTAGTTACCACTGTGGATCACAGCCTCTGGCTTCAGAAGTGCCAGATCTCCTCCTTGTCCTGGGGCTGAGAAGGAGCATTTCCCTTCTCTGGGACCCTGGGTAGCAGTGATATTGCTCTTAGGTCTCCTTAGGAGGAGATGTCTCCATAAAGACGTACTATGATCAGATGATAACAGCTGGTAAACGAAGTGCCATAAAGGAAAGGAAACGGAAACCATGAGTTTCCATGCCAGAACTGCACCCAATATGTGGACAAGCGTACTGAAAACAGACTTTTACAGTCATCCTGCAAGCATGTGTTTATGTGATGACAAATGTTACGTTGCCTACCATAACTAAACAGGCTTGACTTATTACCAGAAGCTAAACTGGAGCTAGCAGACTAACTGCAATAAATACACAAATAAATACCCATGAAGCTTCATTTTTAATTAAAAAAAAAAAAAAAAAAAAAAAAATCAATTTCCTGCTGATGTGTTCAGCATCCATTTACATTCCTGGGGAAAAAAAAAAAAAAAAGAAAAAGCAAGCTACACTTGAATTTATAAGTAATTCTTTCCCTTCCCACACACTGTATGAAGGCAGACAATGGGAACAGCACTACAGTAACAATACCAGTAGCAAACTGATACTTAGTGCTTACTTTGTGTGTTCCCATAAATGCAAGAGAAATGTGAAAGGGCAGCAACCAGTCATCTTATGCTTTTTGATTTCTGAAGGAGAAAGTCAGGTCATGAATGGTTACCACAAACACTTTTGCAATTTCTAGAAATGTGTGGGGAAACTCTTCAAATACATGTGTTGGGAGACAATTTGCTTATTGAGAAGGAGTTAATTCTGATCATGAGAAAGTGATGCCCTCTCTTTTTATGCCCATTTAGCTCACTTGTGATTCCAAGTTGGTTTCATTAAAAGGAGAACTAGATTAAGGAAGCAAATATTTCTCTGAAGCCATGCTATTTTATATAAAGACTATATTAAATCTCATCACATTGAGCCAAGCAGAAAATAAGAGATTTTTTTTTTTTTTTTTTGCTTTAAGAGCTAACCCTCTTTAAGTTAACCTTCAGACAAAAACTTTCTTCCCCATCTTACTCAGGGCTCAGCTACTTCTCACTAGCGTGTGCCCACAAACCTCTCTTTTTTCTGCTTACACAGGCACATACCACATAAGCACCTCTGTTTTGGGCTGCGACAATCAGTTTTGGGACATCTGCTAACTTGATCCTTATGTTCCATAAAGGAGCCCAATTGCTTCACATGGCTATCAACAAATGAAGACCCCAGTGATTAATGCTACCAACTTTAAGAAGGTTTAGCCCAACACTTGACAATACCAATATGCATGTTTATAATGCATTTACTATTCCATTAACCAATGAAAGGAAAAGCACTCTCCTTGTTTTAGATATGAAAAAGAAGAGTGGTGTGATTGTCTCCTTGTGTTTTTCAGTGTGAGTCATCTTGCATAAAAAGTCCCTTGATTTCAACTATACTGCAGAACACCACATTCATTTACTTCCAGCTGCGTGAAGTCTATAATCCAAGTGTCTGAGAGCTGCTGCCCATTCATACAGCTGCTAATACAACTGGCTAATGGTATTTAACCCAATTATTGGTGTTAACCTGTGTAATACATAATACAATTGGGGTCTTAACTCAATAGCATTAAAATACACACAGAGAATTAAAGCCTCGTGTGGAAAACATACTGCATTTCTCACAAAGAATGATAGAGTTCTCCCTGCAAATTAAAAGATGGTTTTTTAGTTAAAGGAGACAAATTCTGACCTTTTCTTCCCCAGTCCCAACTCATGAGACCACCGACACCTCCTCTTCTCCTTAAGTCATAGGAGGAGATGCATATAGGTGGAAATCAGACATGCACAGGTAAGAACTGTATGTATAAGTGGGTAGGACAATGGCACAGAGTGCAAGGTGGCATTGGGAGATCTTAAAGACTGCAGAGACAGACCAGAGAAGCTGCAATAAATTAGACTTGCTGAGTTTGACTGTTCTAACGTGTACTAAATATTGCAGTGACCTCCAGAGTACCAAACAATCTTGAAAATTTAAAACAACCCCTCATTCCTCTATCTCCAGGCTGAGCTCTGCTTACAATGCTTCTGCCAGGTAGAACAAATTCTAAGCTAAGGATTGCAGATTTGTAGCAAACTGTGCTTGGTATGTTCTCAAGTCAGTATAAGTTACAAGTAAATAGGCCATTTATAATCAAAACTTACAACCACCTATAAAACCTTGTCCCCCACAAGTCTGGTGTGTCGTATGACTCTCAGTTGCATGATACCTTGAAAATAATTTCAATATTAGTTATTTATTATGGCTTTATTAGCAACCTGAAAGGGGTATACCTATTCTCTTTGCTATTTAAAATGAAAAAACTTCAAAAATCTGTTTAAAAAACCCAGACAGTAAGGGAAAACAAAAAACAGTGAAAGATAATACCAAGAGCTTCTTGAAATAACATATATGGATTTAACCCTGGGATCCTGTTATCATCAGTATAGTTTGTATTCTTATGTCTGAGCAGCACTGAGTAATATTTTCTTACTACATTTTAATAATACTGCCAACAGAGCATAATTCATCAATAATGCCTTCTTTTCCTTTTATGAAAGAACACAGTTATAGAATCATAGAATTATCTAGGTTGGAAGGGATGTTTCAGATTGCCTAGTCCAACCATCAACCTAACACTGCCAAAACCACTACTAAACCATATTTGCAAGCACTACAAAAAGCCTACCTGTCTTTTAAATACCACCATTCGACACTCCCACCCAACTCGGTGTTGTCTGCAAACTTACTGAGGGTGCACTCGATCCCCTCATCCAGATCATTGATAAAGATATTAAAGAGAACAGGCCCCAATACTGAGCCCTGAGGGACACCACTCATGACTGGATGCCAACTGGATTTAAATTCATTCACCACCCTTCTCTGGGCCTGGACCCCCAGCCATATTTTTACCCAGCAAAGAGTACTCCTGTCCAAGCCATAGGCAGCCAGTTTCACCAGGAGAATGCTGTGGGAAACCATGTCAAAGGCCTTACTAAAGTCCAGTTGTATTTGTCCAGAGTGAAGGAAAATTTCCTGCCAAAAGAATCCACATCTTTTCCACCAGAAAAGAAAGGAAAAACCTTCTTAGTATGAATCTATGTCTGTGCTCGGGGATACACAGTGCCTATGATGACTAACTATATAGTATGTCAAAAAAACTACAGGAAAGAAAGGTACATTGAAGTATGCTGAATATTAACTGTGAACAAAACAGAATTTATGGAACCTGCTCCAGAAAAGCAAAGTATTCCAAACAGCTGGCTTTAAGAGGACTTCCTGAAAAAATTAACCATGTTAATACAGGAAAAATCATCACCACAGTTGCTTTTTGGTTTAATTTTTCTTTTGGTTGGGTTTTTTGTGGGGTTTTTTAAAGTATTAAACCATAACGCATGAGGAAAACACATAGTATATTTTTGATAGAAAGGCATCTTGAACATTGTTTCAGGACCCTTCTACTGTACTGTAATCACTAACATACAACTGTATCACTGCACACGTGGCAGAGATATCTATTTATCATTCTGTCCCTGGAAATACTAGATGCAACTTTTGGCCTAATGCTACTACCCTGTGATTACCTGAGCCAGGCTAATCTGCAAACCTAGTCTAGTTCTTAGAGGTGAAAACTTTGCTACTCCTGCAGTTTCTCAACTGCGACTACTATTACGTGATTTTTCTTCTTTCCTTGATCTTCCTTTTTGTGACCTACTTTCAGCTGAAAAATTTATAAAGTACAAAAATTAAATTCCCTCAAAACGTCCAAAAGGTCCACAGAAGCCTACTAAAAGGTCAGCAGACATGTATTTACAACATCCTATCTGTCATTTTTGTAATACTTCCTACCATCTCTTTGGAGAAGCTACCTCCTGCTCGCTGCCTGTACAGCACCTGCTGTACTAGGGTCTTGGGCCCATGAGTGAGACTTCTAGGTTAAAAAAACATAAATAATGTATGGGCATAAGAAATAAAGGAACACACTTTCAGAAAATATAAACCTACAATGTGCTAAAAGAGCCAAGGATTCATCATCTCCATAACACTTGCATTGAAAATTTTCTCATTAGAATTACTACTCCTGTTACTCTCTTGAGAGAATGTAAAAATTTGCCTAAGTTATTCGATGTATTACTTACAATTTCATGAAAAGAAATCACAACATAGTTTAGGACTGTTCAAGAGCAGCACACAATAATGATGCAAAACACATATCTTTGCTTCTGGGTTTAACTTGGAACTTGGACACAGTGAACACCCACAAAGGAGCTGCACTGCCTAGAAATGAAGCTTTACCCCCCCATGCCAGACCCCAATCTGGGTGCTGCCATGGTTAAACCAACACCAAGGCTCGAACCCTGGATTCCAGGTTTTTAGTTGACTGGTGAATTTTTTCTAGAGCATGAATTTTTACCTGGAGCACTTTTTGGCATTCAAGAGCCGGCTAAGAATCCCATATAGACACAGTGATTACATCTAAGCACAGAATTAACTTCAGGATCTCCTTGAAGCAATCTTCTGCAGGAGGAGAGATAGTGCCTAATAACAATAGTTCAGAGAGCTAAGGAACAACACAGGATAAGCTAGGGACTCTAACCAAGAAATAAATGGCATTATTTTCATTTCTACCTGAAAAAAAAAATACAGTATCTGTAGTATTTGCTAAACAGCTTAAATTGTTTAAACAAAAAGAGACTTGAGGGTCTTAAAAACACATTAGCTTCTGTATCAAAATGATTACCTTTTATTTTCCTCCTTTAAGCTGATATAATACCCCACAGCACTTGGACAACCTAGTTAAGCAGACCAATCTATCTCTTTATTTTATGGATTGCCTCTTTTTGACTATTTAATCTTCCTCCATCTCATAGACTTTCCCCCAACACCCACAACTTAATTTAGGGCAGGACATGTTCTCATCTTTACAATACAAAAAAATAAATTTGGGGCTCTGGAAGAGGCTTTAATGTTCTGGTAATCAAAGCTGCCAGCTACATACAAAAAGCAAGAATGAAAAGGTAACTTCCTGCAGAGTTTCATAAGCTTACATGAAAGCTCGTTACCAGTTGTCTGAACACTAACTGTTGCAGATTAACTACAGCTGAGAGATGAGAGGTCAAAACTCAGGATATGTTAGGAGTTTGTTAAAACTAGAGTTCAAAGAACTAACTAACCTTGAGTATTTTTGCATTTGGCATCCTGACTAATGCTTTCTGAAAGTATTAGTACTGACCAAAAGATGACAAGAAGAAAAATTAAGACACATTTGTATCCTAACCTAATTTCCAAGAAGAGTGAACTGAATTAAAGTTATTGCCAATTTTGCCTCTTAGAAGGGGTGTGTGAAAGTAAACATTATCTTACTAATAGGCTTTGGCTATTAATTATATTTTCAACAATTCATGTTACCCTATATACAAAGCTTAATTGATATCAGCATTGTTTTGTTGGTTCTTTGGTTTCTTTCCATCTCCCCTTTCTCCTTTTTTCTCTCCACATTACTATCCTTCTCCTTGCATATTTAAGGGGATACAACCAGCCCCTCAGCTATTCAACTAAGTAAACTTAGTTTATACAGCTAAGTTTTCTTAGTTGTTCCTATCTGCAAACAATTTAGTGGGGACATAAGATATTCTACATCCTTGTATTCTTCTCTACTAATACCTGAAAGTGGAAATGTAGGATGCCTGTGTCGCAAATGCTGCCAGCCTGTGATAACCTCCAGTACCAATTTTGACTGGCCTGAAACCTAGTAGTCCTTTGAACATGCTGAAAGATTTTGTGGAATGAGCTTTCCCACCACCACCATGTTAAGTGTCTGCGTGAGAAGTGATGCATGCTGACCCCTACCCAACAGCTAATCTATTCCAACTCTTACCCCTTTCATAGATGCACCCCTGCACAAAGCATAAGGAGAAAACAGACATTAGCAAAAAGATAGCAACAGGGTAAGAAAAAGGGAACACAGGCTTCTTGTACAGCACCAGGGTAACACTGCCTATTGCAAACAGGATGATACAACTTTTGAAGCTGCAGATGAAAAGCGAGCTATAGAATGAGCCATAAACTAAAACACAGAATGAAAACGTTCTGAGGATGCAATTAAAAAAAAAAACCAAAACCTATTTTTTTTAAAACCACATGGACAGTGTTGGGGTCCTCACAGTACCTGTGACATGTATCCAGCCATGTATAACCCAGCTCACAGCCAAGCATCAAGGCTTTCTTTATAGAACTTTGGTGTGCAAGAGCTTGGCAAAGAAAATATTTTCAGAAACATCTAGCTTGAGAAAAATATATTTTGAGTAGATTAAAAGAAAAAAGGAAAAATTCAAAGGAGCTTCCCCCAAGGAAAAAATCAGCACAGAAATATTCCTCTTAGACATCTAAAATGAGATAAAGCTATAAATAATCAAAAAAATTATCTCATTGGAAAATGTTCAGCTACTTTCAGCATCTAACAAAAGAAAAGGTTGTTCAATTTTTAATAATTGATGACACTGCCATACTAAAGCAGCAATGTATGCAGACACACTAGACAACTTTGTGGATGAACAGGGAGGTAGCTATTGAGTGCAAGACATTTCTTGATCAAGCAGCCATAAAACTATTTTTGAGTGAAGATGCCTGAAGCACACTTAAAGTCCTGCTTTAGGTATCTGAGTCCATTTTTAGATCTGATCATCTCATTGTGTCACCTTCAGAACAGCAGTGAAAAGTTGAAGGCAAATAAGGTCTGAGGCTACACAACGAAGTCACAGGAAAAGAAATAGCAAAATATTGCTCATAAAGCAAACACGACCCACAGAAAGCTCTGAATACAATTGTGAATATGACTTCAATTCTGGCAGTTACTCAGTGTTTGAGTACTTTTGTCTACATTGAGTAGAGTCTCAGTTATTCACATGTGCTAAGAATATGGATATCAAAATCAACCTCATATGGTAAGTCACTTGCAAACTATGGAGCAAAAAAATATCTTACATCCCCATGTAAGCTCATTGTTTTAGAGAACTAACTCTGCTTCTTCAGTATTGCAGGCAGAAAGGAGAGGCGTCAGAATTGACGTGCAAGTAAGCAAGGTTAGGCTTATTAAGATTTTGATGTAATACAAAGGTGATGAGAAACTTCAAGCACAACGCTGGTGTCGTAGTGCCTTGCATCCACTTGATGGCAGTGTGAACAGGCTGCTACTACTTACATAAAGTGACTGTGACCACTCAACGGTTTCAGTGCTCACCTAGAAACGTAAAGCACTGGTCTGACATGGAGAGCTGCAAACCCGTGTAGTGTTCTTTGCCTAAAGTTAGGCTGATGTGGCATAAATGTCTATCAGAAAACGTGGAAGCATGAGGATGGGTAACTAGAGTTATATTTAATTAATACTCACAGTGCTAAAAAAGTACTAAAAATACCAAAACACCAAGCTAAAGGAGAGTCACAACTTATCGTTGGGATACACTACTGTAGTTATGTATGTTCATCAAATTTTATATTATTATCACAACCAAGTCGGAATGCAAGCCACTAGAGGGGGTGAGACCCTTTTCTAGTGGCACATGAGAGCTAGACTCAAATGCAGACATGCAAGATGTTTTCTCCATCACTTGTTGCTGTGCCCTCAGCCTGGGTCTGCCCCAGCTTTTCACTCCCCCAGTCCTGCCCTCTCCTGCCTCCCCTCTTCCTCTCCCTGATGCAAAAACTTGTCTTAAGATGACAACAGTTTCTGCATGCCTACCTGTGCTTCTGAATGTTATTTTACAATCAGCCTATTCTCAGGTTTTTTTTTGTGTGACAGGAACTGCAAATGAAAGTGATAAGGTATCAGTATGCAGCTCTGGTTAATGCAACAGTACCAATGACAAGACCACAGATTTGAGCATTAATTCAGTAGTCCCAGTGCCAGTTCTAACAGGGATATGATAACCATACCATTAGGCATGGCAACAGATACTCCCAGCTGCAGCAGCTGCTGCCTCTGTCATCCAGAAAAAGCACAACACAGGATTGATTCAAAAAATTAAAATATGGAGAGAAAAGTAAACGCAAAACAATTCCGTTAAAAGAGAAAACCAAGACAGTTCTGCTTGCTATAACTCTGCCACTGTAGAAGATGCATGCAGATACACAATGTTCTGGTTATTGTTCCTGATACTGACTTTCAGAGCTTTCATAATCATATTCACATAAAATCACACTGCCTGATTAATTTCAGGTCAGAATTACAGGAACTATCCCAGAAAAGAAGGCTCTGTTTAAAACAGTATCTCACGGATATTTTTAACAGATATTTCCAGCTTCAACATCACATTCTACTACAAGCATCTAACATCTAAATTAATCTTTTTATATAAGCAAAAATAGATCTTGGTATCTGGCTTGACATATCTATTCTCATAAAATCCACAAAACTGACAGCAGAAGCAAAACAGAAGGCCATACAAATTAGAATAAATTAAATCAGAATCCAAATTATTCATCTCTAGTTCAGTCTTCATTAAAAGAAAACGACTAAGTACATGATGAAACACTAATTGAAGTATTTTGTTTTAATGTTCAGGACATACTAGTTTAGTATTACATCAGTGAGGAACATGATCAGTGAAAGAATTCATTTTATTGATTAACATATATTAAATCCTCCTTATACATAGAACACAGAGGCCTATAAAATAATTTTCTCACCATTCTTTTCCATTATTTCTACTCCAAAAATGGAAACTAATTTTTAGAGAACATGTGACAAGCTGTAATAGGCTGAGAGAAAAAAAAAGAAAAGGAAAGGAAAAAACCCACCTGTCTATTCTTCCAAATGTAAATATCAATGCAGCAACTTCAAAGCTCAAAAGAGGGCATATGAAATACTCAAAGCTCATTCTTACAGGCTCTTATGGTGGCTTACACCTTTTCACATCTCACTGGAACGCCTCTGCTTCCTGCGTACAGTGACTTCCCAAAACTCACTTCAGAAAAATAAAATGTTTTCACTTGTATATGAACTGCTTGGGCTGGCAGCAACTATTGAGTTTATCACGCAGTGGTCAGATTTTGTCAGATGTTTATGAGATCACACAAACAGATAGATCATCTCTCCACTTATAAGGAAAATTACAGTCTCTACACTGCGTGTTTTTCCAAAACTTCAATTAGATGCAGTATTTTGTTGTTCTAATTTGTTAGCGAGAAGCTTCTTGCCAACCTGCTGGTTTAACACTTCTGCAGGCAGACTTCGGCTTTTATCAGTCATCCACATCCCTACTGCTCTATCAAATTTTGCCAGGTCCTTGAAGTTTAGAATTATTTGATATTCTTTAAGAGACTAGAGATCAGAGTTTGCCCTTGCAATGGTGGTATTATTGAGGCCACATTTCAGCTGATGTGCATGTCCAGTAGGGTAGCAACAATCTTTGCCATCACTAAGAAATGAAACTTCTGGGCATACAGAATTAAAAGCTCATAACTTTACATCTTGAGTTGAAGGAGAAGCCCTGAAACCCTAAGCTAGAGCAGATTATATACCTTTGTGATTCAAGCACAAAAGTGAGTATGTAGCCCACACTAACCACACTAAACATGTTTTCCACTGTGTGCAACAGAAAAGGAAAATTCAGGTTGTATGTATGGAAACACGTCCCAGCAAGCTTCCGTCTTTCAAAGCCTCCTCTCCTTAGTAGCAAGTAGCACCATGTTCATAGCCTTTCTGCTCTGTAGGGCAAGTCCTGCAGGGCTGCTCCAGCCCAGACCACAATACGTGGCTCCACTATCCTGCAAGGCATCCACTGACACCTCGCCAGGTGGCAGTTAGAACATCCTCAGCTCTCAGATCTCCACAAGTCTGTCACCGGAGGCACTCGCCTCCCCACATTTGGGACCTCACAACACAACCCTACACACCAGGCCCTGTCCGTTACCACCCTGGGGCATTTCCACTCACCTCCCAGTTTAAAACCATGCCACAACACTAGAGAGCTATTATCATGCCAGAGAGGTATTAGCATTGAATTTGCCTTGTAACCATGACACCAGCATCACAAATTTCTAGTCTGTTTTTATACAGCAAGAGCCTTTTTTTTTTTTAAGCAGAAAAGAAAAAAAAACTAAGATTTGTTTTTATCCATTCTACCACATGTATAACAAATTGCCAGCAAATTAATACTAAGGTTAAATTCATGTCAAGTTCGGTCCAAAGACTGTGGCCTTGATAGCTGCCAGTATAAATATACTTTTGTTCCACTAAAAATGTAAGTGGATAAATATTCTAAGTAAAAGGGTTCCCCACAGACTGAATTGACAATTAAGGTGCTTACTCACAGCTTTCACAAAGTACTGTTAAATGAAGCGTCCTTCCTGGTGCCTCTGCCTGTATCACTATGCTGTTCACAGGAAATATTTTTCTAAACACAGTTTACTTACCCTATCAAGAGTTACCTGAAGTGTACTGCATAATTTCCTTGCTGAAGTCTCTGACCACCATTCATGATTACAAACAATGTGGCTCAATTATCTCTGACAGCTCCAACAACATTCTGACTGAAAAAAAATCACCATAATATTGATTGTTTTAACTCTAGTTTAGTATTTGCCAGCTAAGCGAGAGATGCGAAATCATCATCATTAGTTGGTTAAACTACTTCAGCTTTCACAAATCTAGTCACCTCTTCTCTGAACATTTAAATCTTACTGCACGGTAATTGTTAATCTTTTTTACTAACTTTCACTGGATTTTATGTTGTTGTAAGGTTTTTTCACTAAAAACATGACACTTTCTGACACCCACAATGATTCTGGGAGCTCTGGAATCTTTCAGAAGAACAATAACAGTTTTTGCTGAAGTTAACAATTGGCAAAGTAGACTAGCTAGGTTAGATTATGAACCAATTTTTTTTTTTTTTTAACGTTCTGGCAATGCAGTATGACATCAAGATGCCAATAAGCAATGATGATCTGCCCTGGCTTTCCTAAACAGCTGTGGGGGTACCTGACAGTTTTAGAACACCAAGAAACATGCAGTTCTTGGTTTTTTTTCCAGACTACAGTGTACAGAAAACCAGTTTGAATGACTTCTGCTTCTCCAGACAGGGAAAGTACCGACTGTCACAGCAGACCAGAGGCACTGCCCAGGGCTCTGGGGGTGCACACATCCCTTCTGCCAAAGGAAACAGCTGACTGCAGGGAAGACTGTTGCTCCAGGTGGGAACTCCACAGCTTTTAAAGGCTGAAGATTTTTAGGGCAAAACAACTGGCGTGAAAATGAATATGGAATGACTTTTCACTGTGTTCACTAAAAGCAAAACAAAGAGGAATAACATGAAATTAACAGAAGTCAGGCAGCATTTCTTCACACATGTGCAGGATGCTGTGAAAGCTAGAAGCTTGTCTTGCTTCAAGAAATGCCTGAATAAAATCATAAGTAGAAAATTCCTGGGGTGGCATTAAATACAAAGACACCATGTCTGGCCCTGAACTGCAAATCACAGGAAACCAGTGGAACACATGAGAGAAATACCATCCTGCAGTTGCCTCATTCCACACATTGGCTTTCAGCAGCCGACAGAGAAAGGTCACTGGGTTAGACAGATCTTTTATCTGGGGTAGCCAATCTTTTCTTATGTTCCTGTGAAAGAAGAGGACAAGATTTTTATTGATTTGTGGCCACAGAATTAAACAGCCGCTCCCCCAGATATAGGGGAAACACATTCCTATACACTCCCAGCAGGCATTACAGCTACACTGCTGCTTGTGTACTCCAACTCCTAGGATGCAGACACAGATCTCTCAGGCTGGCAATCACAAAGACAGCATGGAGGAGGGCTGAGTTCCTTCTAATGTACAATCAGGAGTTCACCAATTATAGACCAGTTACACTTTTGCAAACCAATCAAGGACAGCAGGGTGGCACAATTTTCATGGAGATGAGAAATATTATATGTAAAGCTGGGACTATTAAACAAACAGCTGAAACTGATTTTTGTGAAATTGCTTTGGCGTTTTCTAATCAGAGCGGTCCAGATTACAGCTGCTACATGCAAAGAAAGTATTCAACAAGGCTTCAAAAGCTCAGGCTGAGCTCAACAAGAGGGAAAATAATTTCCTTATTATAAAGTAAGAATACTTAAAATGGAAGTCTGATAGTACATATGGAACAACCTAATGCTATTTTCATTTTTAGAATTATGTTTCAGAAGAGAGACCACTGTAAAGTGATTTGCCCCCAGGGCATGCCGTGAGTCAGTGCTAGAATGACAGAATACTGTTTTAATTACAGTTTCTTAGGAAGCCTGTAATAACATGTTGAAGGTCAGAGGTTGACTTAATTTTTAGCAAAGTGATTTGCTAAGCAGTTTTCAATATCTCATCATGTAACCTATAGCTACAGACAGGCTCAGCATCACTATTCCAGTGGGAAATACTTTTGATGGCAGGAACTGCTGTACGAACACTTCATTTTGCTTCAGGAAAGATAAGCAATTCACAGGAGATGCGAAATGCTATTTTCTAAAAGTATATCAAGCCTTGGAGTTATTATGAAGAACAGCTATGGAGAACAGAACAGACTGACAGAAGTTCAGAAAACACTCCACTAGGGACAAAGTCCTCCCATCCAACCCACAGGGCACATCTCCAGTAATTGTCAGAAATGAAGGCTTCACCAGCTGCCGACCAGAAAGGTTTCCTTTTACATGCTTCTGCAACAAGGCCCCAGTGCAGGTTTAACTTGAAGCAAACAAGATTTTTCTAATGAGCCATTTGATCAAAATAATTTGGTTGTTTTAAGGCAGTTCTGCCAAGAAAAGGAAGACAGCTGAAGGTAAAAACTTTATTCCTTCGATAATGTAATAACATGGTTTCCTCCAGGAGAGGTAAAAAAAGCTTTTCTAGTCAATTCCTTATATAGACAGTACCTAAGAGTAATACACAAACAGATATCATAGCCCTCAGACTATTTTGTGGCAGGCTTTCTTTCTGCTGACAGATGAACCAGAATTCTAATCCTCCTAAGCCTACATATTATTGTTGTTTTGGTATTCAAAGCATTTAAGTGAAAATTCTATTAATATAGCATTAATAAAAAAAGGTTAAAGTAATATTAACATCATAGTTTCTAGTTACTGAAATGTCTGAGAATTACCATTGGAACTGCAGAATTCTTGGCTTCTGGGCTTTCTGTTGATAACTTTACAGTATTCTGCTTCTTGCTGAAGAATGTAGTATGGCTGCACACAGGCAAGGCAAAGGGGTCCCATGATCGCTGCATTTGGTCACATTACCCGTCTTCCCATGAAGTCTGTTCAGGAGTTTGACCAGTGGAGATCTGGACCACTTTCTCCAGGCCTGCTGCAAACCCCATGAACACCAATGAAGGGGGAAAACAGAGCACAAGCTCCAGGGCTATTTTTAATGCTTCAGAATTTGCAGGAAGACCCAAAGATCTCTTAATAAGACTTAGACCCAAGGTACTATTGAATGCTTCATAATTAATGTCTCTAATGGATCCCTTATCCTCATAACTCCTCTGGAGTTTTGTCAAACAGGAACATAATTAATAAAAATCATTGCAACTATAATTTTTGATAACATGACTGAACTATGCATAAAGCAACAATATGTGTTCTCAAATAACCACTGCGTTCTCAAATTCTCTATGTTTTATACAAATACTTAATGCCATCACATCCAAAAAAAAGGGCTTCAATTTCCTAAGAAATCAATTGAGCTCCTTCCACCAACTGCCAAACAGAACTGTAAAAAAAAAAAAAAACCCTTAATAACTCAGGCTGTAAAGCACTGCCTATTACCATCAGCCTGCTGAAGCTCAGGGCTCTGTGTGACTGTACTTTTATTCTGTCTCATGGCTCTTTGTATGGCTCAGTTTCAGGACTGACTATCATTTATAAATCTGATCCCCTTTTTCAAGCTCAGAAGCAACTTCAGACTCTAGGCAGTTAACTAAATATCTTCTAGGAAAAAAAAAATTAAACTTGAGGGAGACTCTGACCTTTGTCGTGTTCGGGCCAGGGGGGATGTTGGCATAACAACATCTCCAGCTTTCTGACTTTTCAATGAACATTCAAGAAATGAATTAAGCAGTCATCTTTTTTATGTCTAGGGAATCAAGATCTCTCAGAGACGTGTGATTAACCGCACAGCCTTCCACAAACTGTGTTCAGCCTGTTGGAGCCTATTTGCATCCAGTGGAAGTACAGAGAAACCAAAATTGATCTTAACTGATTTCTTTACAGTGCTGTGACCCAGATGAATTTAAGCTTCATAAAATAGACTTGGGGGTCTGCATTTAATGAAATGCTCCTATGTATTTCTAAATGGACAGAGGTTCGAAGTTTAAGAGCCCATGAAGTCAGCAGAGATCCTTCCATTTAGTTTATTGAACTTTGAGTCAAATACTGCAAACATTAGCCAAATGACAGTCTAGGTTTACAGACATGAGCTCTTATTTGTTCAAGCCTCTTTGTATTAATTATTTAAGAAGATACAAGCACAAGAAATCGGGGAAAAGCCAATAGATTCACATTCCTGCTGGCAACTGCTGGAAGAATCCAGATGCCTTCCCCACTCTCACCATTGTACAAGACAGGAACAAAACTCCAGTCCCCACAAAAAAAAACCCTTCACTGAACTGTTCTATAGAGAAACCCTTCCTGATGCCACATCTGACAATGTGTTTATTTGTTTTATGATAGCACCTAGAGGCCTCTAAAAGGTGTCAAGGATTTGGAGTAATATGTACCATAAACACACAGCAACAAAGTAGCCCCTGAGCCTAGGAAAATGTACATTTTTATTTGAAAAAACAAATATCACTGTAAGACACATCTTAGACATGTTTCCATACCTGTGAGATAATGATGTCCAATTCAAGTATTAACTGTCAGTTTCAAAACAGAGGTATTAATACCGATATGTTTTGTTAAGTTTCAAGCACATTTATAGAGTTCTATAATTAAAATGAAATCTAGCCTTTCATCGTAACTTGAAATCATGACTGAATGTATGCAAGACTGAAAGAAGTCCATTCATATATTTATCACTGCAGTCATTTGGTGCTGTTGTTTGCAAACCAGCCGTGTGAAGCTGCCTTGATAAAGCCAATATTCTAGAGACAAATTGTTTTAAAGTCCCCCAGCAAGATAATTCAGTTACTGTGATTTATTTTAATTTAGATTTGTGTAGCAAGTACTTTTCAAGAACTGTGCCTAATAGACCATTAGAGTTTTCCCAGATAGTTGTAGCGCTTCAGCACCTTCATCCTTCAAATGTCTTTGTTATTTTCAGCCTTCTTTCAGCAAATTTGTCTCTTGCAGTGGGATGCGACATAAGGGCCACATGATACCTTTGAATATTATGCCAATTTTAAATAATAGCTTTTGGAGTCTCACGGCCATGCAGATTTTCAGAGAACCAAGGTAGATGTGCTAGCAGGAGGTCATCACATACTGCAATATGTGAAAAACATGAAAAAAAAAATTATCTAATTTGTTTCATATATTCCTTCCTAGAGGACCCATCAAAATAATTTTCAGGTGACTTCTTTTGTAAGCTCCACATATTTGCAGAGTTGGGGTCATCATTTTCACAAGTCAGAGGTGCTTGCCTGTTCTGGATCACTCCCTTCTTAGTAGTTTTATTTACAGTTGATTACTTCCCTAAGATAAAGAAACTGTCCTGACTGTGAAATTGCTACCTACCAGCATGACTAAGCCCATCACACAAAAACTCATAGGAAACAAATTAGCAGGCATAGCAAAATCTGTGCAAATCATTCATCACTATGGTGGACCCAGTATAGAATATATTTAAGCCTTAACTAATATGGACCAAGAAAAGCACATTAAATTGGGCAATTTGGAATCACAGGACTGCTATTAGGAATGTAAGAAATAGAAGTGTTGGTGCATGAAAGAACAATATCTTCAAGCCTCCACAAACCAGACATACACCAACTGAATCCTGGAATCTAGAGATATATATTTCTTAATAAAACTACCCACAGAGCACAGACAACCAAATCCAGTTTTTTCTCCCCCCACTCCCCAAGAAGGGATCTCACTGCTTTCAAATTACTGCTTTTCAGTAAGTCAAGCAGGATTTAATTCAAGCTGGCTGCCCTGGGTAGTTTTCCTACAGTCAGTTCACTTCTATAAGGCTAGGAGGACATCAGAGCCAGAGAGAACCAGGACACCAGTTTAAGTAACAGTGGAGCTGCTACTGTTTGTCGAGCCCCTCTGACGGAGAATTCGATTTGTTTTGGCACCGTATCTCGGAAGACTCTAAAGGGCATACAATAATCTAAACTACAGACTGTCAAGCTCTTGTTAGGCTGAGTTTCTCATCAGTCCTGGAACAAGTATGACTCACCAGCAAACAGCACAAATACTTAAATGAATCTTCAGGACAGCACTGGGAATGCATGCAGGGTACACAGTTCTTTTCAAGGGTTTGTTTTTTAATCTTCCTACTCTATATCTGTGCAGATGAACTGGTGTCTTCACTTGCAAAATACATGTAAAAGCATACAACCAGCCTATTTTTCCAAAAAGTTACCAATTACACTGTGTAATAGTGATGGCTGCTATACAAAATAATAAAGTACTCTACTATTGTTTGTATCCAACTGGAAATATCTAAAATCAGTCTGTTTAACTGAGCCACTGATGTTGGGGGAGACAAAACACAATATGAGACAGAACATTTTCTCTCACACCAGTGACTGTAAAGTCTAGTTCTGCACTTTAACAATGAATTGGCTCAAACATCCTTACACCAAAAGGAGAAATTTGGCAGTGGGAACCAACCATTACACGTGGAAAAGTCACTTAGACTTATAAATGCTGTGTTTTTATCATCATGGTCAGATACGTAAAAGAAAAACCTGAAAATATGCCATGAAAAACAAAACTAGAAAAACTTTGAAGCCTAATACTCCATTTTACATATTGCAAAATATAAACTTGGTTACAGCTTGGGAGCATTAAAAACTCCTCAAATCTTAAATATTTTATTTGCTCTTAACTTCCTGAAAATAACTAAGAGTACATAAAAATGATGCTAGCATCTACTTAATTCTAATTGAAAACATAATTCTTTTTTTCCTATTGATTCAAGACAGTAGTGCCCCCAAGTGACATTTCATTACACAATAAAGTCTTGTAGCTTTTTAAAAAAAACACAAAGCCCAACAGATTATTTAAGTTGCTTCACAGAATATTAAGAGAGGATGTATACTTGTGAACAAGAGTCAGACTGAAGTGATACTGTCTTTTCTTTGAGAGGGCCTGTTTGACGGGAGGAAAAGAAGGAGTAATTTACATTTTCATTTCCTAACCATTCTGAAGCTGCTAATTGTCAGAAATTGTAACATCAACATAAAGCTGAATGTAAGCCTTTTGCCAGCTACTCATCAAGCTTTTCTGCACAAACCACCTCAATACCCAGGTAAATCTTTTCTTATTTTGAAAAGGATTTCCCAATTTTTGCTTGCCCCCTTTCCTCACAACCACTTTTGCTGATATTTCAACAAGAAATTGTATGCTAGTCTTGCAAGATGTTCTCTTGGAAGTGTGCACTTCCTTGCTTCCCAGAGGTATATCATGCTTTGGAGGTTATCAGTGGGTGAAGAAACTTGTAAGCACAGATTTGAAAATAACAGTACACAGACTGATAGGCCTCGTTAAATCTAAGATCCATTAGAAGGCATGATAATGGTTATGTACTCATTAATTATTTCATAACCTCTACATGTGATAACCCACTTAATATACTCTTGAAGAGTTCTAACATACAGGCTTATAATTATAACTGATATAAATGACTAGTAAAAATAAAATCAGCAAGTTGACCATAATTTGCTATCTTCGGTAGCATTTAGCAGTCACTAGATGGATCAAATGCCACAGTCTCAATATTGGCATAAAATATTTACATTAATATGTTTATGCAACACACAACTCACACGTACACAGTTATTTTGTTAGTTGAATGTATGATAGTCAAAGCTAGTATCCATGATAAAGGCTGCATTTTAAACAAAATTACCTTTACACAGATTCAGAGAGTACTAATAAAAAAAAACCACAGAAAAAAGTCTATTTAGGGAAGTTCTCATTTTGTTTTATTTGCATTTGCCTACCCATTGTAGCATTCACTGCTAGATTTGTATTGTACGTTAGTAAGTCAATACTTGACAGCCAAGATTTTCAAGAATCAAAAGTACTTCAGAAGCAAACTAATGGCTACATAAGTCCAGATAATTTATAAAGAAGCAATTCAAGAAGTACTGGGTAACTTCAGATGTCTGAAAAAGCAGCATCTGAAAATTGAGAGTTATTTTTAAAGTAATTTAATTTGAAGTAAATCACTATGCAGAATCAGTTACACAGGCACCTTGCAGAAACAGAAATTTAAAGCTAATTATTTTTATGGAAAAAAGTTTTTATAAGCTTCTCACAGAAAAGTTGTCTTTAATGTGGTACTAGAATAGGTGATACTGCCAGAGACAGGACTGACTTTCTTCCTTGTTACTCAACATTGTGTTTAAAAGAAAGCACCTACCAAGAGATGATGCCAGATATAGATACACGCTGCAATGAGTATTGCTCTTGTAATTAATTTTTCAGTTTTACAAGATTACTAATAGTGCTGGTGTGAAGAGTAACACAGTTAGTTGGCATTCATATTTCTTTCAAAGCTCACTCTACGGTACCATATATAACTGGGCAGCTGAGCCATCTGTATTGCTAGTCTGTCAAACCATAAGCTTTCTTACTTTTAGCCTAATCTATCCTCCACTCCTTTTATTTGTTCATTAAAGAAAATTATAATCCAAACAAGTCTAGTATTTCAAGTTCAACCCAAATGGCTAGGTCTTAATGAGAATCTGAAGCTTGAAGCTTAAAAATAAGTTAACAAGCAGCTCAAGCGCACATCAGATCAGAATATCTCAGTGGATCATATTTAGGAAAAGTACCAAAAGTGAAGTGGTACACGGCAAGCAAGCTGGCTCTTCGTGTGTAAGTAGGTGTTGCTAAGAATAACTGCTGGAAGACCTCCAAAGACCTCCAAACTGCTGCAAAGTTGTGCTATGCTAAATAATCTAATAAAAATATAAAGAAATATTTGATCGTAACTTCCTATTAGAAGACATCTGGTAACTAATACAAGGTGTAAAAATAATCAGTACTCCTCTTTACGCTCTCTCAACCTTAACAATGCACCCACTTATTAATATTTCCACTTCGCAAAGATTTTCCCACCTGGACTGCAAAAGATTCCTTCACATACTGAAGTTGCAAAAAGGCAATTGATTTTTAATTACTTCCACTGTACAACAAACCAGAGTATAATGCTATTAACAGAATTATTATAAAACTTATATTCTTATTCTCACCAGTTGCTTCAAACTATGAAATGGTTATGCACAATGCTCTAAGTGTATTGCTGTAAGTATATAACAAGTAAAAATAATAATGTAATAGAAACTTCAAGAAGTACTCAAAAATACAATTACTATGGTTTCTATGGAAGATGAGTTTGATTTATTCAATACTTCACAGCCTTTATAAGTCACTGTTAGTTCAGTATTTATAAAAATGCACTTAATTCATGTCAAGCTATCTTGATTTTAAAAATCACCTCCATATATTTAGATGAACCAATGAGACAGGATTTTCCCCTTCCAGCAGACATTACTTAAGATCTTTTTGTCATAGCACAGACACGTCAACGTGTATGTAATACACCAACAATGGCTCTGCATCAAATATTAACTGCTTCTGAATCAACATAAAGAGCTTTTGGGGGCAAAGTCTACCTCTAACGACAGTTCCACAAAAATGAGATTCAAAACAATTTTAATACACAGAAGTATATTTTCCTATTATGTGCCTGAAGGAGACTCTGTTTCTCTCTCCTGGGCAGAGAGAGGTGCTGTTCTGTTCCTCCCCAGGTTGCTGCCCTCTACCATTCTTTTCCCCAGTCATCTTTTGGCCTTAGGCACATTTTGTCTCCACACTCAGCAGTAGGCATCTGCCTTCAACAGCACCATCCTACTTTCCTCACTTTTTTTAATTCAAGTTCCCTCCTTGTAGCTACCTCTATTCTTGTGCCTTTGGAGTTCACTTTACCCTCCAAATTTCACTTCATATATGCACCTAGTGCCTTTCCCACCCTCTTTGCCCTTTCATGCGCATTGCAAGTCTGCTATATTTTAGAATAACATAAAGTTGTACATCCATTATCTCCTCTAAAATTAAGTTTCTTTTGCATATGCTACATGCGTTTATCACTGAGAATGTGGTGGTTTTTAAAGTTAGCAAGCCTAGGAGTGTCTCTGTGATAATTTTCCCCCATGAACTTATTCTTACAGATAAGTTTTCAAAAATAAAAAAGTCCTCTCCTACCAAGATTTACTATATGAAAAAAGTCTATGTAAGATTTAGAGACCATTAAGTTGAAGTTTCAGCCACAAGATCTCCCACATTACAGAGCAGATACATGTTTTATGTTAAGAACAGCAAAAATGTACATTTTATGTTAAGCACTTCTAAAAAAACATCATTAACACAAGAGCTGTACCATAAACTTATTTGGAATTGAGTACCTTTAAAAGAGTCTAGTGAGCTACAAAAGGAATTTTTAAAAAAATACAAAAGTAAAGGTAATCTTACTTTTTCATCATCATCAGAAAAAGGGGCACCTCCAGGAGTCTTATTTATTGCTTGGGCAACACCAATAATCTCTCCATCACTGTTTCTTATAGGCATGCACAAGAGTGACTTTGTCTTGTATCCAGTCAGTTTGTCAATCTCATCATTAAAGCGTCGATCCTTCAAAAGAAAATAAGGAAGCATTAATATGCACGTCATACATCTAAGCTTTCTTCAGGCAAAGTACTTTATTGTCTCAATGTCTTATAAAGTATTTTTGGTAGCGTTATGTTGTTGCTTCTCTGTTATTACCCAATTCTTTATTAGCTGTTTTTTCCTCAGTTAAGACACAAAGAAAAATAGTTTCTCAGAGGATCAGTACAATTATTAGCATTACATAATCATATTCACTAAAGTCCCATATTTATACCTCAATTAGAAGAATAACCTACCTAAAGGATTGCTATCGTTGTTAAACACTACATAGTCTCCATGAAACCTTTCATTGTCTCGTAGTTTCTTTCATAATACTAACATCCAACTAGATCATTGTGCAGCAGGCTGAAAATGTGTGGGCAGTATGAATCTGGGTAGTCTGAAATTCCTAAAATGTAGTACACATCAACCAGAGCACTTTTTCATTAATCTGTAGTGCTCTAAGGCGCAAATTAAACTACACAACTCATTAATATTAACAGAGCAGAGCAACTGAGTCTCCACAATAAAAGTTTACCCTTAAGCTTTACATTACAAGTAGCAATCATTTATTCAAGAATTTTTCAAGTATAGTTTTTTGCAGTTTTGTTTATTTTCAAATTTTGCTGGCCAAGAAATTTATCTAATATGATCATCATCAAGTTTTTTATTGTTGTTACAGAGAATTTTTTACATATTATTATTATTTTATACGCTTTTGAATCCACTTGCATTCTTTTTTTCTGAATGTTAATACATAATTATGAAGATTTTTATCTATTTAAATTAATGCATACATAAGATTTCTAAATCATAAAAAAGTATGCAGCGTAATCCTATTGATCATACAGCATGCACTGTTTAAAACAAATACAGCACAAATGCTATGAGCATAAGATGCCTTTTAGAATAAAATGACAGAAATAAGTGTCTTACAACCAAACAATTAAAGTGTTTGTAACATATCATGGTGAAGAGTAAAGATACTAATAACAAGATGCTCTTTGAAGTAACAGCAGCAAATATTTTGTTTGTTTGTTGTTTTAAAATTTTTTTCTAAGGCAATGAATGTGCCTAAGGTAACATGTTTATTGAGGGATATACATAAGAAATAAAAGCTTGCATCACATTTGAAGAGGACTTCACTTTTCAACACAAATCCCAAATATTTTATCATTCTTATCATTCCTGTTCTATGTGGGTTCACAGTGCTGCACATAGAGTATATTTCTATTCCCAAAGCTATTCAGGTACTAAAGTCTTCTTAGTAGTACTGCTAATCCCAATGCACTAAAAAAATTACTTAAGTTGCATTTAGACAGTTCTTACTTCAGATTCAAAGTAAGCTCAGGTTTAGGGGCAACTGACATTTCTGGGCATGTTTAGTTTGGAGAAGAGGAGGCTGAGGGGAGACCTCATTGCCCTCTACAACTACCTGAAAGGAGACTGTAGAGAGGTGGGGGTTGGCCTCTTCTCCCAAGGGAATAATGACAGGATCAGAGGAAATGGTCTAAAGTTGCAGCAGGGGAGGTTTCGATTAGATATTAGGAAGAACTACTTTACTGAGAGAGTGGTCAGGCACTGGAACAGCCTGCCTAGAGAGGTAGTGGAGTCACCATTCCTGGAGGTATTTAAGAAACGTGTAGACGGCTCTTCAGGGCATGCTCTAGTGCTCAAGATTATTGGTTTGTGGGTGGGTGTGATGTGGTGGGGTGTTGTGTGCGTTGGTTTGTTTGTGGGGGTTTTTTTGTTTGGTTTTTTTTTTGGTGGTTGGACTCGATCTCAGAGGTCCCTTCCACCCATGATGATTCTGTGATAACATTTTACATGAAAGCACTAGAAGTAGCATCTCATGTCTTAAGTGAAAAGCCAGGTGCTTTAATACTTGTAGGAATTTCAGAACATAATACATTGTAAAAGATGACAAACTACCATCTTCAAAAACATAATTAGTTGTGCAAAAATACACATAGGGTAAGAACATTCAATCTTGAGATCAAATTAAATTTGATCATTTAAAAAATGATGCCATCATTTTATAGATTACTGCTACTGAATGACACCCAGCAAAGGCTGATATTTAGTGTTAGTAAATCCGACACATGCATTTTTACTAGGCCATGCTGCTGCTTCATGTCTGTATTCTGCAGATGCTGACAATTTCTCTGCCAAGTAGATGGAGACTCTTTTTGGCTCAACTTCTGTCTGTTCCACTTCAAATTTAGTATATCAAGTAAGACTTATATGGGCTAGTATTCCAATAGGGTACAAATGCTTTTTCCAAGAAATACAATAAATCCTCAACTCATTCTGGAAAAGAAAAAAAAAGCTCCCCCACATGTCAACATAATTCTCAGCATATAGCTTTGCTAGAGACATGACTCAAGGAGTATATTGTTTGGATTTACAGTATGTTTAACCTTCTCCTGCAGGATACACACAGCTAGTTACCTCTGGAGAAAGATTACTGTATATATAAACAGAAATGTTTAAAACATGTATTAAATATTTTTTATACAACTTTCTATGCTTGCCAGAATAGCAAGAGGAGCCTGTAGTACTTTTTGGTCATTAAACAGTCTGAAGTTTTTCTTAAATACATTAACATTGTAGTAAGCAAACAGCTGAGAGCAAAATTCAAATCTTAGCAGAAAATGACTTTCAATATAGATTGACAAAAACTAAAGGGAACTGAACTAAACATGGGTCATTTGTTCACGTGGCAGTGTGCAGAAATCCATCCTCTGGAACTGTACAACTCAAACTGCAGATCACAGAAGTGACGCAAAGGAGGCTGCGAAGTTCAGAAGTAGTGCTAACAGCAGCTTTGTTCAACTTGGTAGAGAATAGTCTTCAATAGCTCTTCTATCAGCAAGGGAGGGAATTACTGCTATTTACTGGCAGCAGCTCCATTCCTCCGGGGTGAAGTTAGCATTTATGCTGCAGACAATAGTTACAGCCAGTTCTGACTCCCCTAACATGAGGGAACTGAGCTGTTCTACAAAAATAAGCACAAGTTTTGTTTTCAAAAATTTAGACAATATTGACTGTGAAATAATCGCCATGTTTGTATCAGGTGATGAAAACAATCCATACAGTCCCTAATCTAAAATAAGATTTGATTGTGGTGAGGAAAATCTAATTCATTACATCTCTACTGATGGCAAAACCTGACAGATTTTTTTCCTAGCAATTTTATTGCTATTTTTATTTCCTTGCTGTGAATTGCAGATGCTACAGAAATAGACTGCTTTAGTCACCTAAAAAGAAACATGATTTAGAAATGCTCCACACTCACTCATCATAAAGATGAACATATACATTTGGCTATTTTATTACTTGTTGCAAGTTTACATCCTTTCAACCTCAAGGAATTAATATCAACTGTGGTATTCATATACAGTTTATAGTGCTCTTCTGCCACAGAATTTCAAGCTCCTGGGGTTTTGTTTGTTTTTTTATTATACTATTTTCTTTTGCTCTGTTTTAATTCTATAACTTCATTAGCAGTTGTTCTTCCTTAGACCTATTTCTGCCTCTGGTGTATATTAAACAGTCTTTGCCTCCATAATGACCATATTACCAATATGCAGTCTTTGATAAGGTTTTGATGAGATTCCCTTGAATTATTTGTGCCCAACAAATTCCTTAGAACCAAAACAGCCATGATGAATGTTTTTTAATAATGGCATCAAGGTTCCAGACCTGCCTGATCTTGTGATCTTCCCACATGCTTCTAAACACTTTATAACAACTTCAACAGAAGTTCAACCGTTCTGCACTGCAGAGAATCCTGCCTAGCAAGGGATGGTTCTTCTACAGCAGAAGGAAGTGAAATACAGTGCAATTATCACACAGTACACTTCAGCAATGAAAAAATTAAACATTATTTCTCCAACTACTTCTTGGTAGTGTATGAACTACTATTTAGAATTAGCAGTTGTTACTGAAATTTTGATAATATGCTTTGTGTTACTGAAGAGACAGTCCCTGCTCCACTAATTTTGTTCAAAGCCAAACAGAGTACATGGGGAAACACTGAAATGACAACATGCCTTGAATAGTAATATTGTTGTTGATTTACATCTTGTGGGCCTTATAAAAGAAGTAATGCTTCAAGGGGGAGTTTAACTGAAAAAGGTTAGCTGTTGAAGAGATCAAAAGTGAGTTGCAATTCGTTTCTTTGCACACAATTAAGAAAGATACATTGTTGCAAGACAAAACAGAGGTCTAGAATAAAAAATAGAAAGATGGATTCACATTTATCTGAAGGTCTCTTTTGTTTAGGTAAAAAGGTTCACTGTAGTGGGCATTTTAATACAATCGTAATTTACAATCCTATGGCATATGCAGTCATTGCCTTTTCAACAGGCCTCAAGATTTACCACACAAAGTGCTGTTTGACCTGTGGTGGACAGTGGCACACAGGACAGGGGCTTTGTGAATCTGTCTGAACTGGATATATACAGTACAGCTGCCAGTGTGAGGAACGGATTTAATGGTGAGCTATGAATCCTGTGCTCCTTAATGGAGCTATGGGGAAGCATAGACATAGGAGGGATTAGCAATCTGGAAAGTGTTTTTTAAAGCACAACTCATTCCTGCTACCGTGCTTCTGTGTTCAAGTGGATTTGGTAAGTTTCCTGTTCACATCTCTTGTTGGGACTTCTACATTAAGAGAAAGGAAGTACAGGGATCTTGGAGCAATCAGATGGTTTTAGTCCCAGAAGCACGACATTCAACAGAGATGCAACATCATGTTTTGGTCTTCCTACCATTTGATACCAGATTATCCACTTATGTTAGAGAACTGGACTACTTTTTGCAGAAGGGCATTACAAGCACAGTAAGGTCCAGTAAGCACAGTATAGGAAAGTTGATGCATTTAACTGGAAAAAGGAGACACTTTTAAGGAAAACCTCAACAAGAGCTCATTAACAACTGAAAATTATCAAGATGGGAAGTGAAACTGTATCCCTAACCTTTTGTGGAAGAGCAGGCAAGAATTTTATTTTGGTGACATTTTGGAAAGTAATGAGGAAAAGATATATAAGTGAACAAAATAAAATACTATTTCTGGCAACATAAACATTGTTGAATCATGCAACATGCACCTACGAAAACTGAATGACCTGCATTATGTCCCAAACCTCTTTTATCCCCAGTCCCGCCTTCTTCCATCACTTACTGTCATGATAGGATGTGTGTGGCAGGATCTAGCTGAGAGGTTTTACTGGGTTTAACAGCATCAATAAAAACCTCAATGCCCAAGCGTGAACTGTGATGGCTGAGAAGCTTGTACAAAATTTATGCGTACCTCTCCTCACAGGGTAGTAACCTTGAGCAAGGAGGCCTGTTTAGCAGCAGATAACAAAGATGCTAAATCAGAGAAGCCTGCTGTAGGACTGCAAACATTTTGAGGTACAAACTTGAATTATCCCACGTTAGAACAGGGTCCTCATCTGCACCAGGCTCTTGGGTAGTAAGGAGTATCAATGTTCATGGTACCAATGTAGCAATTGCTATTAAGTTTCTTCTACAATCAAGATTTACATGTAGAAATTAGAGAGAGATCAGGTACAAGATACAATTATAGTGAACTCTCCCTCTCAAAAGTGTAATGGCAGCATTTTCATGCAAGAACACTCAAAAATTACAAGTAAAGCCTTCCATTGACTGTTTAAAACATTAATAAAACCAAACATAGTTGATTTTACTGCTTTGGTTCTACATAATTAGATTTCTAGATGCAACAGTCATTCAAAATGTGAAGACTGAGGCACTTTAAGAATTATAGAACTGCCAGCAAGGAACAGTTATTCTGTAGGATAAACCTTACCCTTGTCTCTAGTTATTTGTTGGTTGTAAATTCTTCTTTGGGGAAATATTACTCTGTAAAAATGTGATATTCAATCAAGTAAAGACACAGAAGAAAGCAGGCTTGATTCATCAGTCTAAGTGGTGGTATTTCAGCTGCCTGTGCAGTGACACTGCAGTCCCAGTTCTTTTTGGACATAAAGATTGTCGATAAATGAGAACAGACAGACATTTTCATGCTTTTATTCTATACAATCCCAGCTTAAGGTACAGACAGGTTTTTTTCTGAGGGTTCTAGAACCATATAATGTTACCAATGTCAATTTCCATTTAAAAAAATAAAATTAATTTTCTAGTTTCTGTAACCAAGGTTAACATTAAAAGCGTGATCTGAAAGTAATCAGGAACATAAGGGTCAGAAACGCTAGAACTGCTGTTCCAGGCTCTAAGTAGCCTACATTCTTATCAGTGAGCTGTTATATTCAAATCTACTTTTCTAGACCTCTTACCTTCAGCATATCAGCTGAAAACTCAAAATATTGACCATGCTTACAAGCCCTAATCCCATAAGATAACTAATTATCTTGATGTACCTGAGGCTTCAAGCAATGTGAATCAGGAACTAACTAAATAATGCAGATCTTCTACATGTCAAGTCCTCCAGACTGACTTCTGTATTCATAAAATTACTCTCTAAATCTGACTATGAGAGCTATGAGATATCAAACAAGGACTGGAAAAAGTCAAATCAGCTGTATTACAGAAGCAGCAAATGAGAAAAATCCATTAGGGCCCAATCCTCTTTTCTTTGATATCAATAGCAATTGACTATGGATCTGAAGTCACTAAATAACAATCAGTGATCATGATTAAACCCAAACAGCTGCACTTAGAGGAGGCCTAGAAAAAAAAATAATCCATGCTGATGAGAAAGAAGAGGTAAAACCTCATTAAAAAGTCACTATTTCTATCATTGACTAAAGAAGCTACACATTTCCAAATAAAGATTTTAAGTAGGATAGCTTTGTGAACTTGGAAAGAACTTACGTACCAACTTTGATACGGATATAAAAGGACAATTTATGTGAGTATTATCAGCATGATTTAGAACAAAAAAAAGCATAATCCTAAACCATGTTAGCCGAGTCAAAAAATGTAATGGAGTATGAAACCTGCCTGAATACATTTCCAGGAATTAAGTCCTCATGACAAAGACACCACTTTCCTTCCCCAAAGTCTAAGAAGAAAGTGTTTAATCTAGTGAAATGGACTAAGTGACTCGGCCAAAGCTGACAGCTACAAGGAAAAGACATTTCTGGTTTTTTTTCATTATTTGAAAATACTGCTTTTTAATCACACAGAAGAAAACAAGAGGTGCTCAATAAACCAGCCTGGCCTACTTTATTTTACAGTTCAGTGCATAGTAGGTTCTCCCCCATCCCTTTGGAAGGACTCAAGAAAATAAAACTAGGAAACTGGCAGGAAAATTTCTTTGAATATACTGTATTTGAATTACTGACTGAGTTAGCCAAGTTCTATCAAAAACAGGTAATAAGAGTGGTATGTTTGACATCATTGTTAACCTAAGCATTATTGTACTACCAAACTACATGAGACAAAAATCTGATTTCATGTACTTTTGATTGACTTTATAGGAAGCCATCCTGCAGGAGCCTCTTCATTTAAGGTAAAGAAATTTACTTTGGGAGAGACCTATTCAATTTCTTAATTGTGCTTCTTATGAGCGTACCATACATAAACTTCTATAGAGAACAAAAAGAGCAATCCCAAAGACAGCAAGTTACCTAGATTCAAAGCATAACATTTAAAAAGCTAAATACAAATAAGAAATTAAGACATCCAGTCTGTTCTAGAGACTCTTCTCTAAAAATCACATATGGTATAAATTACATTGTACATAAACAAGAAACAGAAACCAAGTAACAAACCACTACAGTAGATATTGGGAAAACCTTGTAGAGAAGAAACTCACACAGAAAAAAACCCAAGTAATAAAGCAATCCCTGAAGAGACTTCCATGTCAGGATTGCTCCAGTTATTCCTGTCATCTCCCCCAAAATCTCTAAAGCCCCAGAGACAAAGACAGGAGAACAAACTAGTACCATTCACCATCATCTCAAACCCAATTCTCCCAAGTAAATAAGCACACAGTCTAGTTATATTGTGATTATTTATATAGTGACAACAATATTTCTTATAAGATAAAATGAATAAAACAGGTAAGAATGTGCAAAACAGTTCAGCCAACTCTATTTCTTCACTCCCAAAACAATTGTTTAAAAAAAAGTAGGGAACACTAACCTTCAAATAGTCTTAATTTCCAGATTTAAAACTAAATAAGCCCATATATAGTTTGAATTAAAAAAAAAAAGTTACTTTGAAAAAAACCAAAAAGTGTGTTCATTTGCAATGATGCAATACTGAAGCTTTGTTTGTTTGGGTTTTTTTTAATGTCAATAGTTTGGGGCTTTTTGATTGGCAGGATTGTGTTCTATCATTTATGTCCTTTTCTGACCACTGTTTCACTTATTAGTTAGACAACAGACATAAGTAACAATGCATGTTGTCTACTTATGACTGGCATAAAATTAATGGGAAAAAAAAAATAATCAGTAATCTTCCTTTTACCGGAGTAAAAGGAGCACCAGCAAGTTTGCAGACATGACTGTCAAGCTAATAAACATAATTACATTTCATGCTTCACAGTCTGAGCTGATCAACAACAGGGATCAGAAAAGTTTCCTCTGTAGGACAACATTACCCAGATCCATCACATAAAGTGTGTATTTGCTCCCTTCGCAACAAGCTGCTGTTAGACCCCCAATAGCACAACAGTAAAACAAGCTGTGGTCTTATGCACGGCAGCTTTGGTGCACTTCTCCTCTACCTGCATCATTATTTAATTAAAAAAAAAGGTTTACAAGGAAAAATACTTTTCCTCTAATTTGAATACCTGCTGTTTGATCAATCACAGTGCCTCTCTGTGCCCTTCTGTACTGGGCCTGATTAACACTTCATTGGGATCTACCACAACCAAGTCCATGTTCCCTTCTCATTCCAGCCTCACTTGGAGCCATGTTCTTGTGCTTATCTCCTAAATATAAATGATTTTTTAATATAAAATACACACACACAGAGTGACTTTAAAAAGCTGATACTCCTCTAAGCAAACAGACCAACAAGCCTTCCTGTGTGTGTTTCAACAGAAGTCTGTGTGTGGGTACAAGCTGCAGGTAATTACTCAGGTGAGCACCGCATGGCTTCAAGTGTTACAGAAGCAATACAATAATATTCTTGAAAAATAAATTGAAAATAACGTATTGTGACAAAGCAGTTGTGTTATTAACTAAGCCACTCTCATTTTTAAACGGGCACTGTAGAGACATTAAGCCCTGACTGCACACAGTTGCTGTTACCCTGTTAAAACACAAAACTCTGCTGAGCCATTAGCTCAACTTGTTTATATTTCACAGTTTGTCAATAGGGTTGTTTTAGAAACGTAATATAAATTGTGTAGGGATGTACGTAAGCTTATTAACTTTGTTATTCTACAGAAAAATTACACAATAGCATACAACTGTAAGCAACCAAACTGAACAAACCATTAGTTCCATAAAATTGAAAACCAATCGAACAGCAAGACCCATTACCAAGCAAAACTACAGCCTTACTCTGTCTTGTGCTTGTAACAGGATTTCAGCTACAATTTGAAAGGTCTAATCCTGCAATTCTTTCTCACAGTCACTGACCTGCTCTAAACAAATATACGTATCTCATTCTCACAGGGAACTTACAGGCCACAGAGGCACCAGTTTCACACCTGTTCCACAGAAGCCTTGAAACTGAGGGGAAACAAACTGAAAAAGTCTGTCTTCTTCAGACGAACAGACTGGCTGAGCAATAAAATGAATAAAGTCTGTCAGTTTAACCAAAGATAGTCTCACAGGGGATCAAGAAAACCACCCCTGCTCTCCACAAGGCTTTCCCTGCTCAAGTTCTCCACAACCAACAGACCAGGGGCCTGCTGGAGGAGCGAGGGCTGGGGAGCCAGGCCCCCCAGCTGCTCCTCTTGGGAGCCCAACAGCACCAGGGCACCGAGTACCTGCTCTGTAAGGCAACTGAGAAAACAAGCCAGCTAAATTTTATTATTAGTTAAAAAAACCACCAAAATTACTAACCTGTTAACATCCTGAATCTCTCCATGCTTGTGTTTGCCTGGGAACTTATAGCCGCCCTGAGCACCCCCTTACACCAGCACTGAACCAAGGCAGCACAACATCCTTCAGTGTTGATTTTGGGTGTGCAAACCCCACAAAATGGCTGCTAATTCCCCAACACCCCCAGTGGGAATTAGAGAAAACTCATTACACATGGGTATGGGCAGACTCCCTCCCCCAGCCCTTTGCTACCCTACTGCTCCCGGTTCAGGCACTTGCAGCAAGCAAGCTCCACCTGGGCACCCTCTGCCCCACCACCACTAGCCCACCTGCTGTTCATCTCAAACCCATGAGGTAGCCACTCCCAGCACACCTAGGGCAGCAAGCAGGTGCTGTGCATCCACAGAGTAATGGCTGAGCAACCCTGGAGGATGGGTCACTGCCTGCCTGGTTGGTGAGGTAACCTCGTGCCCCATGCAAGCATGGAGAGGAGGGTGTGTTGCCTCAAAACACCCAAAGGCTGTCATCAGTGGTGTGCGCTGTGTTGTGCAGCCCTGTCTGTCCTGGTGATAATCATGCAATGGAATCTTTTTGGTTGCAAGGAACCTTTAAGATCATCAAGTCTGACCGTTAACCTAATGCTGCCAAGTTACCACTAAACCATGTCCCTCAGCACCACATCCACATGTCTTTTAAACACCTTCAGGAATGATGATTCAATCACACCCATGGGAAACCTGTTCCAATCCTCGATAAGCCTTTCAGTAAAGAATTTTTTCCTGATATCCAATCTAAACCTCCCCTGGCACAACTTGAGGCCATTTTCTCTTGTCCTATCACCTGTGACTTGGGAGAAGAGACTGACCCCCACCTCTCTACAGCCTCTTTTCAGGTGGTTGTAGAGAGCAATAAGGTCCCCCTCAGCCTCCTTTTCTCTAGGCTAAACAACCCCATCTCCCTCATCCTAAGCCACTCATCCTAAGCCACTCATCCTAAGACTTATTCTCCAGATAGCTCACCAGCTTTGTTGCCCTTCTTGGGACCCGCTCCAGCACCTCAATGTCCTTCTTGTAGTGAGGGGCCCAAAACTGAACACAGTATTTACGGTGAGGCCTCACCAGTGCTGAGTACAGGGGGGCCAATCACCTCCCAAGTCCTACTCACCACACTGTTCCTCATACAGGCCAGGATGCTATTGGCCTTTTTGGCCACCTGGGCACACTGCTAGCTCATGTTCAACCGATAGTTGAACCCCCAGGTCCTTTTCTGCCAGGCAGCTCTCCAGCCACTCTTCCCCAAGCCTGTATCACTGCATGGGGTTGTTGTGACCCAAGTGCAGGACCCAGCACTTGGCATTGTTGAACCTCATCCCATTGGCCTCAGCCAATCAATCCAGCCTGTCCAGATGCCTCTGTAGAGCCATCCTACCCTCAAGGACACCAACACTCCCACCTAACTTGGCATTGTCTGCAAACTTGCTGAGGGTACCCTTGATCCCCTTGCTCAGATCACTAATAAAGAGCCCTGCATCACCACTTGTGACTGGCTGCCAACTGGATCCACCTGAGCAGCAGCATGGAGACAAACAACCGTATCTGAGCCCTCAGGTGGGTTTGGACATGGGCCCTTCTACACAGTCTTGGCATCTACCCAGAGTTCCTGCCCCTAGCAGGTATCTCCAAGGTGAGAGTGGAGGTGGCATGACCCAGTAAGGCCTTTTTTTACACATCAATCAGAAGCTGTTCCCTGAGAAGACTTATGGAGCAAAGAAGGTGACAGGGAGGTGAGGAGACCTTCTCAGCTGCTGCCCTGAAGGCTGTCAGCTGTGGAGAAGCAGGAGGGTGCTGCCTTCTGTGGGGAGATCCCTGTCTCCCAGGCCAGCACCGCTGTTGGTGTACACACAACACTGCGACATGAAGGATGTGTTAGCCTCCACTGGCTGCAGTTTCAGGGATAATTACAACATCCCTTCACCAAGTTACTGGCTCATACTCACAATTTAAAGTTTTCCTAAATTTTGTGTGATGTGCTGGAGTGCCCTTTTGTGGAAAGCACGTTAGACCAGTTTAGTTCTTTACTGTTGCAATTATCTCCTGCATTCCTTGTGGTACCTCCCAGCCATGTTTAATGCACAGAAAAAAAAATTTTAACTAATTTTTTCTGTATTACATGGAATTTAAAAAAAATATTGTTTATTCTGCTTGGCAGGTTTCCTGCTCTCTGAAGAGCAACCTCTGTCCTTTTTAAGAGTCAGCACTGAAATGAATACGGCTGCTGTTGGTGTTCCCTGCTCAAGTGCTACTGAATAAAACAGAGCCTAAGTGCTTCCCATTTGCAGAACTGAACCTCCCAGGACCCAGAGTTTTAATGCTTTAATTCCTCTTTAAAATTGAAAGAGATGCACAGTTAATATTGATGATAACAAACAGCTACCCTGTGTAATGAAATATGGTTCCCATCCCTTTGTGACCTTCTACACCAACAACCTGTCCCAGACAGGCGCTCCCTGGTTGAAAGGTTTACACACACCAGCAGTAATTTTGTAATGTTGTCCTGTCCTGACACAGCAGGGGACAGTGAGTGCTCAGAGCTCACACAGAGGGCCTGAAAAAGACAAAATCGATGCCTGTATCTAGGTATTCAAGGATGTTTAAAATTTACTGTAAAGGGTTGTGTATGCATTACACTTGGCCTAAACTTCAAAGAGGTAACAGAAGAGTCCAGAAGAAAGAGAGCTTGAATTTTCTTTTATTTTGCTTGATTTTAGTTTCAGTAACATGGTTCATTTTTCTTTTTAAAGATTTGAGCTGTACTGAAAAATAATTTCTGCTCATCTTTTATAGCACTTCCTCCAACTTACAAAATTCCATGTCTTAGCATGACCCCATCTGAAATTTCTTCTCTTTGCTCCCCATTTTATTAAAATATCCATCTTGTAAGCCATTTTTTCTTCTGTCTTTTAAAGCTGCTTTTTAATTTCCAAATTTAACATAAGATGTACAGAAACTTTTTTCAGCTGACACTGGCAAATGGCAGAACATATTGCCTACCACTTTCTTATGTACACTTACTATTCTAAAAAGTAAGATTTTTTTTCACTAGTTGGAAGGACTTGGGATGCTATTAAACTGTCTCCCAACTTTTGCACAGCTAAAGGTATAATAGTAACCAAACATTACTGGTGATGGAAAATGTTTATTATTTAAATGCTGCTTTAAAAGATGGAACAAAATTGAAATCAGTAATTTCAGCTAAACATTGAAGAAGACCTGTGAGAAGAAGGGACGACATGAAAAACATCCATAGCTTTAAATAGGAAAAAAACCTTAAATTTTTAAACAACTCATAATAACTACATATAAAGGTTTAATGGCCTCTCTGCCTGTGTACTTAAAATATGCTTAATAGTCTTCATATATGACTGCAAAAGCTACATCTATGCTCTTTAAAAGGAGCCTCAAAGGACACGTAGGTCCCAAATTTCCTTGCCAGTATGATTGGATTCTTCCAACGTATGCTCAAGACAGAGTGCATTATCCACATAAGAATAAGTCAGAAATGTTTCCCAAAATGAACATAGGGGAAGACCCAAGGCCTTATTTTAAAACTTAAACTGACTAGGAGTTCAATTTACAAGTCAACTGGATTACTTCCAGGAGAAAGAATTTTAGACTAACTCTGAAATGCAAAGGAAGTCTCTATCTCCTTTTCTCACATCTTCTGTGAGCTCTGTACAGAGTGCTAACTCTGACAGATTGGATCGTTTATTTTACAAACTGTTATAAACTCACTTTCATCACATGACTTGGCAATGCAATAAACAAAATTTCTGATGTCATGAATGAAATCATGCATCTTTTGAATCGGTCATATAACATTCACTTAAACTTCTGCATAAGCTAAGTATTTGTCAAAATCTCTGATGCTGTGAACGTCCAAAAAGCTTGTTCAGTCACTGCTGAACTTCATAAATCAACTTACTATGAGACATTACATAGTAATTGTTTAGTATTAAAAGAAATTATTGTTATATAGTCCTCAATACATAATATTAATTCTAAACCTTGTATGCTTATTGAATTAAGTAAGATTGTTTACATGAATATGTTTTGAAAGTCTCAACAACAGTAATAATCACCTGGAGCATGGAAAAGCCCCAGCCTATTATATGATTTCACTTTTTAGCATTTTTTTCCCTTTAGAAAAATAAATGTGTAATTGAAACCTTACACTATCTCTGAAAATGACACTGCAAATGATTTACAAATGTTTCCTAAACAAATCAGTCTGTGTATGAGCATAGGGGACTGCCCACGTGAAACCCATTACAGGACATAACAGGATTTAAATGTAGTGTTGATCGCACTGAAGTCCCGTTAATGTCAGTAGCAGCTGATGATACAGGCAGGCAACCCAATTTGTACTTGACGGTCGAATTCCAACTGGTATTTGATCAGGCTCTGAGAAAATAAAAGATGGTTGGATGATAATAAAGCACATTTCCCAATACTGTAAACGAGCTAACCAATGATATGGAAGTATCTTTACTCCATTTTAAACAAGTTTTTTAATTTAAGAATTAAAGCAAAAAAACTTTAAATTAATCTAGAGGTGTTCCTCTGACCTAATATAATAAAAGGCCTTTTCTTACCAAATGGGTAGCATCAATGTAAACACTCTCTTCACTGGACAAAATGGTGCTGTGCTGTCACCCCTTTTTCTCCAACTCCATCTCTCAGCCTGACAAAGTTTCCTGGTGGTGCTGTTTTTTACCTGACGGTTGCTTAAACACTTCCATCATCAGTGGCAATGCTGACAAAAATCATATCATCATATTTATTAATTTTTAAAGTGCTGTATTGTGAGCACTACAATGATGTGAAATGGAACAGCTGTCACTTCTTTACACACAGATGCTTGGGCTTCCATAGGCCTCTTTGTACTATTAAATTAGAAAGGTCTCCTTTTAATGATGCACAATGGATATATACATGCCAGGTACGAGAAGATAAACTTTACTAACTCAGAAACATAACAGAAAGCAGATCCATCATTTTATTATCAAGCAAAACTTTCATTAAAGCTGCGAGGTCTAAAGTTTCTTTTGCACTAATGGGAAGTAACTCCACTGAAAGCAAGGAAGTTGCAATTGATATAATTAGAGGATGAACTTGGCTCGGAACTTTCCCTGCAACTAATGTATTTATGGTTTAAATGTAGAATGAGTTGTATTATTTAAATACTTTAATCGATTTTGAATGGGAGCCAGACAAAAGTATTATATAAATAGTACTGGGAATGGCAACCGGATGGATTGTTTTTCACTTTTCCCTGTGAATGAAACAGACAACAGACTGTTTAAAGTAGCTCATTTCTTTCACAGGGAAGTGGACACAAAGTCAACAAACCCTGAGGAAAAAATAATACACTCTGCCTTTGCAGTGGCGTTCTCACCTCCAAGAAAAGGTGGCTGAAGCTATTCAGATTTAAAAGGAGAGATCCAGCCCTTTCCCAGCCGAACGCAGATATCCTTAATCTCAATCTAGTTACTTGAGACTATTGAGAACATCTTCTGCTTGACCCCAACAGCAAATTTTTGGGGAAGGAATGCAGTTTTAGAAGTGAAAGTAATAAAAAAAAATCTGATGCTAAGAGAAAGTGTATAATGGAGAAAAGGAAATATAAGGGAAGAAAGCAAGATCAGATTTTTTTCAAAGGTGATCCAACACTCAGTTGTTTTAGTCTGAATATTACGGCATTTTTACCAAGCTCTGTCTCTTACCTTTGAACTCAGCATTGGGAACCTCTGCCAGTCTGGATCTGGTGAGGTGCCTAGCATTTTTCATGGCTTGACAAATAAATAAATATTCAGCCCAAAATACAGTTACCCTGGCTCTTCTGTATTTCAAGCAAAAATAACCCAATCTTATTTTTCAAGTTTCTTCCTTTTATGGTTTGCTATGAAGCATAATCAGGTTTTTAATATTTATTGCTTTTGTTATTACTGTAGAGCAAAATTAGACCTAGGGCAATGGTTACTACTGAAATTCTTAAAGACATACATCTCCCACCTTTCTAAAGCTTTCCAAGATTCTAATTCAGAAAATCTGTCGGTCTGTGGTTGTTAATTTTCTCAAGAACCTCAAATTGCTGACAGTGTCTCACACTAATAAACACTATAAATAGTCCCTAGGACTGAGAGGGATAAATTTCAAGCTGATAAACTGAATGCATTGTTTTGCATTAGCACATACAGGCGAAGTGCCTTCTGTCTTTCCCTGTTGAAGTCGAAGGGAATTTCTGCCTTGAAGCCAGGACTACGTTTTCACAATTTACAATGAAGCATCTATAAAAGTAAAAAGTGGGGAAAGCCCTTGCAGGAGAATAACAGAATGGGTTATATCCCTCCTAGGAACAGGTTTGAAAACACAAGCCATGTGGGCTGAGTGGGCATATGCAAAGGTGAAACTATATGCTCTTTTGAAAGCAATTAGATTATTTCAGCAGCGGGCAGGCAGGGCACATTAAGTGAGACAGCGATTTAATATGATTATCACTGGGACTGTCACGAGCATTTTTTTAAGCTCTTCTCCAGCCTATTCCAAAATACGTTTTGAAAAGGCATGAAACCGCCTACCGCTCCTGCGAAGCCCAGAAGCCCCTCTGTACCGATTTTCTGGCCACGTTAGCCCCCTCGGCCACCCGGCAGAGGCTTCCCCTCCCGCCTTCTCGGGAGCCTCCTTCCGCCCCGTCAACA
>JAHREE010000531.1:3619911-3773159 GCA_033628505.1 Tringa tobata | reverse complement strand
GCGCCTCTCCCCGGCACCAGCTCTCCGTTAGTCCTTCCCACTCGCCCGCTGCCGCCCCCGGGGAGCAGGTGCCCGTCTCCGCCAGGGTAGCCGCGCCGGTGCGCCGGGCAGGCCGGCAGGCGGCTCTCCCCGGGGAGCCGGCTACGCCGTACGAGCCGGCCAAAGGCGCTGAAGCCCGGCGTGGGGCGGCCGGGGAGCCCCGCCCGCCGCCGGCGAGGCCGCGGCCCTGACTGGGCGCGGGGAGGCGGGAGGGGCGCGGTGGAGGCGGAGGACATGTTGTCTCCCCGGCGGAAAGGGCGCTGCGGCCGTTCCCCGCCGGCTCCCGAAAAACAGCAGCGGTCCCCGGCGCCCCGGGAGCCCGGCGGCCCCGCTATGGAGGAGGGAAGTGGCTTCCGCCTGTCGGCCGAATGCCTGGATGAGCCGCCCAACAGCCGCGTCTTCGTGGTGCTAGGGAAGGACACTGGGGAGGCGCTGATCCGGGAGCGCTTCTCCCCCTTCGGGGACATCCAGAACATCTGGCTCCTGCGGGACAAGCGCACCAACGAGTCCCGCGGTATCGCCTTCATCAAGTTCGCCCGCAGCTCGCAGGCCTGCCGGGCCATGGAGGAGATGCACGGCCGCAGCCTGGTCCCCGACACTAAGCCCATCAAGGTACCGCCGCCGGGCCGCGCCGCGCCATCCCCTTCCTGCTGGGGAGCGGGGCCGGGGGCGAGCCAGCGGGGCCCGGCGGGGTGACCCCCGGTTCCCTTCCCAGTATGGCTGCCGCGGAGGGCGGCAGGCCTCGGCCACTGCGCCCCGAGCTTGCCGCTTGAAGGTAGTGTTGGGCTACGCGGGGGCGGCGGAGAGCTGCGAAGCGGTCGTTGTGGGGATGTTGTCACCCTTTTGGGTCAAACCCGGGGCGGTTTCGGCCGCGGGGCTTGCGGGGTTGGTGGTGCTCTTCAGGAGGGGCTGCCGTGGGTCCCACCCTTGCCCGAAGTTCCCACGCGTGGCATAAGCTGCAGCAGGCCTGGGGAAAACCTGCAAACTAGCTGTTTTTTTTTCTTCCTTTTTTTTTTTTTTCTGTTTTTTAACCATGAGGGAGTCTCTGTGGAATATTCTAAGACAGTGTATTTTAAGTATTGTGAGCAAGATCAAGGTGGATGAATAGAACTGGTTTTGCAAGTATATTTTATATTGTTTTTGTATCTTGTGCGCAGTTATTTCAAAACAATTATGGGGCATTTTTAATCTGTGGAACTCACTGGCAGCTTTCAACCTCTTGAATTGTTTTCATAGTCCCCAAGTAATTAGAAGATATGAATGACTTTGAACAGTGAAAGATTTCCCTGTGTTTCGTTTGAAAAAGCAACTGAATCAGTAAAATATTTTCTGAAGAACTTGTCATTGGAAGCCAAAAGATCAGAGTTGAATTCCTTACTCCCCTGCATGACTACCAGAAAAATAATTTAAGAGCTCTGTGAAATCAGTTGCTTCTTTTGCATAAGAGGCTTATTTTGAAAGTTGTTGGTATTTTTCTGATTTGGTTGTTTTGGCTTTGTTTGGGTTTTTGGTTTTGTGGGAATGTTTGTTTGTTTTGGTTTGGTTTTTTTCCTGGTTGTTGTCTGTAGTTTATTTCAATAATGAAAAAGGATTTTAACAGTTACAGATGTGAGATGTTACAATCCTTCATAGAACACTGGACCTGCAGACTTTGGCCCAACTGAACAATGAACTGCAGTAGCAAGGTTTTAATAAGCTCCTAGGCTTTTTTGTTTGCTTGCTTATTTTTTTGTTACTACTGCTATACTAGGCCTGTTGCAGTAATGCATTTTTTGCTACCTCGCATGCCACCTGTGACATTGGCAGTAACGCTGAATCAGGCTTCAATGTTCCTGACCATTCTTCATTATCCCTAGTGAGAACTTATGCTGGCTTCTGTTCTGTTTGGAAAACCATTTGGGTTGTATTGTATTTGTAAGTCTTTTGTCACAGATTCATCTGTGATCAGAGATACTCATTTTTTCTCCCTATTAGGAAAGCTAGTTTATGTGAAAGATAAATGCAAAGACTTGTTAAAACATTTTTTCTTGCTTGCTGATATGTGGTTAAGACCTGTTCTCCAGTAATTAAAGTCTGTGTAATTATTTCATTAGGTATTTATTGCACAGTCAAGAGCTTCTGGAAGCCACCGAGATGTTGAAGATGAGGAGCTTACACGAATTTTTGTTATGATACCAAAATTCTATACAGAGGAAGATCTGCGAGAGAAGTTTAAGGTACTGATTCAATATTTGTTGTTATTTTAAATTGCCTCTATTGTAATTTATTGGAAGGGCTTAACACTTGGAACTTTAATGCATTTTCAAATATTGTAAATTAATATGCTTTTTAATTGTTCTAGATGTATGGTGACATTGAATATTGCAGCATTATTAAAAACAAGACTACTGGAGAAAGCAAAGGTTTGGGCTACGTGAGATATTTAAAACCATCTCAAGCTGCTCGAGCAATTGAAGAGTGTGATCGAGGTAAAAATCTCAATTCATTCAAGTTTTTCACAATAAGTGTGTGTCATCATTAATGTACCTTTAATTTTTAGTTTTGTTTGCAGGCAAATTATTTATGGTGTAAATACATCTTGAGACAAAGTTCTATTGCAAATAAAAAATAATATGATTAATAGTCATTGAGGACAGTCACCTGATTAGGATCTTGCAGGACCAAACTGCAAGTAAGATCAGTGAAAAGAATTTGGAAACAGATAGAGTTTTCTTTCATGTGTTATTATTGGCCTATAGTGTAGGCTTCGTACACAGGAAAACCTCGTTTTAATGTATCTCTGGGAATATGCATTTTTAATCAAATGTATTTGATATAAAATTAATTTATATATAAAAATATATTTGATAATCCATAGGGATTCTCTTGGGATTACATTTATTTAAGAACATTAATCCTAATTGAAGTTTGGGTGTGTGTGGTTTTATGGTTTATCTTTTGTTTAATGTCATGATTAATCTGTTACAGAATTAAAGACTTTGTATGCTTTATGACCAACCATTTGTCATTTATGCTTTACTACCAAAAAGGTGTTAATGAATTTGAGTGAGTCAGGTGGAAGGCCACCAAGGTGGTCAGGGGCTGAATCACATGACTTATGAGGAGAGATGGAGGGAACTGGACATTCTTATCCAGGAGAAAACAGCGTTTGGGGGAAATCTAACAGCAGCCTTCCAGTCCAGCCTCCTGTTCAATGTTTGCTTAATCACAAATATGAAACAACTTGGTGTGTGTGTGGTTGGTTTTTTGTTGTTGTTGTGTGGTTGTTTTTTTTTCTCTACTAATATATGTGGTCGTTCCACATCATATCTATCATAAGTGGTTCTGCAAAAATTATAATTGTGACAATTCTTGCATAGCAATATGAATCTGATAGTACTTAACAATTAAATTTTAATTTCTTTTTGCTGTGAGGTTAAAATGAAATTGGATAGCCTGAGAGTAATACTTACTTCTTTCATGAAAGCAAAACCTCAATCAGTGCAAAACATACGTAAATTGATGTTAGAACACGGAAGTTCAGATGATTGCCTCTGGAGCGTCTCTGAATCCTACGAAGTATCAGAGAATGGTTGAAGTTGAAAGGGACCTCTGGAGGTCATCTTGCCCAACCCCTCTGATCAGGCAGGGTCACCTGGGCACTGTTGTTGCTCAGGGCCATGTCCAGAGAGCTTTTGAACATCTCCAAGGATGGAGATTCCACAACCTCTCTGGGCAACCTGTGCAATGCTCAGTCACTCTCACAGCAAGTAGGCTCTGTTGTGCTTAACTTGTGACTAGGAGTGGTTCTATGTAGAAGTTAACTTTCACACAATTATTATACCAGACTTGAAGAGTTCTAGACTAGTTATTTTCCTTAAACCAGCACTTACAGACTTTTCTGAATACAGTACTTGAACAATGCATATCTGATCAGATAGTTCAGATGTGCTGAGGTGTTGCTATATGTGTGGTTGTTTCTTTCAGGCTACAGGGCCATTTTGGCTGAACCTAAAAATAAATCATCTGAGTCTCTTGAGCACGATTACTATAGTAATAACACAAGACAAGAACCAAGAGGAAATACACTTCCATTTTGTAAGTCACTGTTTTTTATACTAAAAATGATTTGTAGTCTTGAGTATGGTCACAAACTAAGAATGCAGTTTGGAAGAAGGGAAGCTAACAGAGACTTAGGTCAAGACTGAAACAGTAGATTGGTTGTTAGAGTTAGAAACACGCCAGGCATTTCATTTCTATATTTTTATAGCTCGCTTTGCTCTAGTTCGTCGATTATTTTGTGACTTGCATTGGTGAAATAAACACGCTACCTTTAGTATATAATTAGCTTAGATTAATTTTAAAAGTTGAATGAAAAATATGTATGAAATGCAGACATACTAATGTGATGACTCGAGTTACTTATTTTTATGTTGATTCTTGAGGTGGGCAGCCTGAGTTCTGTAGTTTTGAAAAAAATGAGAGCAGAATTCAAGAGTCAGTCTCCAAACGTCTGTCAGTGGTGTCGCGGCTTCCCTTTGTCCAAGAGCAGTTGTTCGCCCTCTTTGATCTAGTCCCAGGACTGGAATATTGTGATGTGCAGCGAGATCCTCATACCAATAGTGGTAAGTAAAAGTATAAAAAGATATTTTTTTTTTTTTTCTGTGAAGGGGAATGCCTTTTAATTTTACTTCATTTGTATTGCAAAATACAGTACACTTGTTGAAAAGAATTATTGTTTTATGTATCAGTTGTGGCTGCTATCACTGTTGCATAAACCCAAAAATTCAGTTTTCTTTGAACGTCTGTTTACGTATAGCCTTAAATACCTTTATTTTCAGATAATAAAATCTCAAGAGGGACAGAATCAAAACCACGAGAAGTGTGTTTTAGTCAAATTAAGTTTATAGTTTTGGGCAGAACAAATAGAGAAAAAGTTTCAAAAATTATTAGACATCTAGATTGTGTTCTCTAAACAGATCTTTTGAGTTTTTATCTTGAAATGGAGTGATGGTGTGTCTGTGTGTGAAAACTGACATAAGTAAACTGGATTAAATCCTTCCAAAACAAATCATGTTTTGTATTGGAAAGATTGTTTTTGTTTAGTCTTCTTGTTTTGGTATTGCTGGGAAAAATGTGGAAGAGGTCTCTTCTTCAAGAAGCTTGAAAAGGAAGTAATTCAGAGAATTAAAATGTAACTTTAGAGCACTTCAGATTCACTGTTGATGGGATAATTGCAATTTAAAATGAAACTATGTATGTTTTTGTTTCTAATTCAGGGTTAGGATAGAAGGCATGTTTTCACTTGTGTTGCTTTATGCTAATTTGACAAGATGCTAATAAAGAAAGCTGATCTGTCACTAGTTAATTCCACTGAAGTTTTCTTCACAAATACTACTGATGTTGCTATTAAGTAATGTATGGTAAAAAGACTTAAGAATTTTGTATCAGCCATGACTAATGTGGAATTTAATCCTATTGCTTTATATGAGTGTAGTTTGTTCTTAGGATTTACCCATATCGTACTGAAACTGTGTGCACTGTATTTGTAGGGTACGCTGTGATTCAGTACAGTACTGCTGCATCAGCAATATATGCCAAGTATAAATTACATGGGTTTGAGTATCCTCCTGGAAATCGATTAACTGTCATTTTCTTAGAAGATGGGAGTGATAGCTCAGAGTAAGTATCAATACATAGAGATAGAAAGTTGTAAGTTGTACTTTGGAGAGAAAAATTGAAATAACATTTTAACATAAAAAGTAACAGCAATGTCACAGTCGTCTTGTTTCACATTTGTAGATAGTAAATTAAAATATATATTTTTAAGATACATTGTAAAATCTTGGATTTGGCAAGAATTTTTGTAAATGTCTCTGTAATATCTAGCAAGGCTGCGATGTGTTTTTTGATGAGTTTTTTTTTTGTATTAAAACCAGATTTATCTACTTGATTTCTTGGTCGTGTTTGCAGTGCTGCAAATAGTAGACTTGTGAAGCACATATGTAGAGTAAAACTGTTGGGTGCTGAGGATCAGATATCCCCACTCTATAGGGATCATCAGGTTTTACTTTGCCCATCTCTAATCTGTTGCTGTGATTAGAATGCCCATTACAAGTTGGAGCAGCTTAAGTACGCTCCTGAAGTTAATATTTTGGCTTAGTTTCATCCTAAAGGAATCTTGTTCATGTTAAACCTGTTCTGGGATAGGAATGAAAACAGTAAGGCGAGATAATGGGAAGGTTCACTTCAGAAGTGCATGTCAGATCTAAACTAAAAAAAAATAAAAATAAATTAATTGCAACCATCTGTCTTGCAATTTCCTTAATTCTTCAATAATTCTTACTGTTTCACAGCCCTACAACATGGGCTGTGAATCTATGCGAAAAGTGCAATTGCTTTTTCTTAGTCTGCAACAGAACAAAGAAAAATCACTGGAAAATGAGAGCTGAAAGTACACTTTGATAGTATTCTGACTTCTGAATTGAATCTCTGTGGTCTTTATTGAAACAGGTGAAATTTTAATGTCCCTTCTGCCTTTTGGGCACCTTTGACAAATTGTAGTGAGCTCTGTAGGGTTAATGTGTTGTGTTGACCCCCCCACCCCCCCTGCCCTGAGCATTGAAAAAGTGAAGAGGTTTTGTATCTCTATATGTATAAATGTATGAGTGTTTTCAGTGAGTGGCAGCTAGCATGCATACTTTCATATCATGTCTAGAGTGTCAAGGAAGCCTGACTTGATTTTCATTATCTAGGTGAGCCTACAGATTTCCAGAGATACTTTCAGATATGCATTAAAACTTATTTTCTCTTGCTGCATTTAGGATCACCATAACTTAGCTCTTTCTTTAAAACAGTTTATTTTGACTTCTTGCTGCAGACTCATCAGAAAAATGGCCACGCAGCTGGTAACAGCACACGTGTCATCGGTGTTGCGGAATAACAATACAGTTGTTCAGCCGAATAGGACACCTCCTGTAAGTTAATATAATGGATGCTGTTAACATTCTCCTGAATTGTTGTAAGAAACTTCAGATATGCTGATGAAGAACACTACTCAGTTTCTTCTGTAACTGTTCTAGATTCTACATTTTTAAGATGTACCTCTGGTTGGTTTGTACATTTTTATTCCTCATGAAGGTGTCTGACCTTATGTGGATTATTGTCCAATTTAATGAAATAACCAAAGTGAACAAATTAATTAAGATGAGAACTGGTAGAGCCTGTTTGTCCTGTGATAGGAACAAAACTTATAAGTAAAGTAAAATGTCTTTCACCCCCTCGTTGGTTAACTTATACTTGCATTTTTTTCCATTTCAGCAGTCATTTGGAGGAACTTCTGGCTCACAGTTACTTCAGCCCCAAACAGATGCCATACTTCCACCACACAAAAAAAAAGTTCCGCCTGACACTTCTGTGAAGGAAAGGCTTTTTATACTTTTTCATCCCCATCCTTTACCTGTAAATGTATTGGAGGATGTGTTCTGGTAAGAGTCCATTTATAAACAAGCCTTCTCTAATGAAAAAAACAACCACCATGAAATGTTTAAAATAAATGTTGAAAATAAAAAAGATTGTCATCATGAAAGCTGTTTCCAGAAAAGACAGTGCACAGTGATCAGTAAGTAATAAATAATGAATACATAACAGTTGCTTTTTGAAACAAGGGTGTAATGCAATTCACCTTGAAGTATAGATGCAATGACTTCAGTAGAGCAGCTTTATTATTGATTAATGTAATCTGAAGTTAAATTTCTAGTCTTTTAACATTTCTTTTTTTTAGCCAAAAAATGTGGTACTTCAGGTCCTTATAGCCTAATTTATTTGGTATTTTCTTGTACATATTTCTTTAAGGAAAGTAACTATTTTGATAAATTTCCACAGTAACTTAGAAGAGGAAGTAGGGGGAGGGTTTTTTCTCTTATATCATGAGGCGTTTTGGTCATTTGCATCTTACTGACACTATTTCAACCCTCTTTTCACTCTACCTCCATATGAGGAGCAAAGACTGGAGACAATTTTTACTGTCTTAAAAACAAATCTATGGTTCAGCCATTCTCCAGTATTTTATATTACTTATTTTTATCGTACTCTTGAAGAAAAAAACATTTCCCTTTTCTAATAGCTGGCATTTGCAATAAATCTTTGGAAAGCTAAACTATTTTCAAAGCACTGGGAGAAGAAAAAAAACCAACATGCCCTTTTGTGGAATTTAAAACTGTGCATATTTGATATACTGGATTATCTTAATCAGATGCTGGAGGAAAAAAAGGCTGTGCACCCTAGTCTTGAATAACTTCAGTTATTCAGTTACTGAAGTTGTATAACTTCAGTATGAAGCAAGCAGACTTTTTTTTTAATGTTTTTTTAAGGAACTGTCTAGGAATCTCATGAGGACTTGGAAATCTGGATTTTTCCCTAAAGCTTTGGCACTTGATATCTGAGTAATTTCAGTGAGACCTTTTCAAAGATGAATCACAGTTGAACATTTAAATGCAATGCAAGTTTAACCTCTGAATTATCTGCTGGTTTGCCTGTGTGTGTGTTCTTTCTGGTTTGTTTGGGGTTTTTGTTATTTTGATTTTTGTGGGGTTTTTTGAGTGGCATGTAGTGTTTGGGGACTATGGTATTGATGAGCTTTATGAAGTCTTTTAAATAAGAGTTAAATCACTGGTGCTTGTGATTTTGTAATATCCATAGAAAACATTGCCTGCGGACCTTTGGTTTTATTCCTATGCCTGCGTGGAATTCTAGAGAAGGGATTATGAAAATTCGGAGTTTTGGAAGAGGGCAGCACAAGAAAATATAGCATATATATGAGAATATAGTTTTTGCAGCTGCTAAATCATATATACTTCATGTTGGATAATAAGTATCTATGTTGCAGCAAAACATGTAAATTATCTTTTTTCTGTTTTTTCTCCAGTCGTTTTGGACACTTGATAAAAGTTTATCTTGTGGCTGGAAAAAATGTGGGCTATGCAAAATTTGCAGACAGAGCAAGTGCCAGTGATGCCATAACTGCGTTACATGGCAAGATTGTAAATGGTGTCAGACTTAAAGTAAGGTTGGCAGACTCGCCTACAGAAGAATCTAACAAACGACAGAGAACTTACTGAGCAGGTGAGTACCCAATCTGAGCTGTTACTTAAACTGATGATCAGCTTTGATAGGCAAAGTATTTTGAAGTTAGATATGAACATGTAACTTTAAATCTATTTTTATCTAACAACTTGAAATTTACTTTGTGATATATGTGTCTGTATACATAAATATGTATATATGGGTGTGTGTATGCTTATATATGCACACGTACACTTTTACTAAAAATCTATTTTTATAATGTTTAAACAAATATGAACCAGTTGATTAACATCAATCTGGATGTTCATAGAAATAATTACTTTGTGTATATAAGAGTATCAGTTAACATTTAAAAGAATATGCAAAAATAAACATTGGAACTGAAATCAGCTTGTGTGTGTCTTTTTTTCACTAAAAACCCCTGCCCTCACAGTGGTGTTGGATAAAGATGCAGAGTTTAGTCCTTGAAGGGCAGAGGAGGCAAGGTGTAAATAAAAAAGGGCATGGGAAAGACAGGGCAGGTTGCCAAGTGAAACTGAAGGTTTGGGATATTTGGGTCCTCTGGATGCTCAGAAATCAGGTGTAGCTGGAATGTGTGAAAGTGAAGAAAATATTGTGGAGCCTGTCGTGGTGGAACTGAGTTGTATGTTTAAGATAATTAGATTGAGAATGTATTAGTTGATGTTTATGACCTATGAAAGCTGGCTGAGCTCCTAGAGAGGTTTTATAGACTTTAGGGACCAAAATTCACTTGTTCGTTTAAAACATTGGTTGTGATTCAAACTATATCAAATTCCTTTGTTTTTTTAACATTAGGACTATTGCCAAAAGAAAACTATAGTTGGTGGAGGAAAGGGTATGCCCTGTAGCTCCCAATTATTATTGTAGCTTCCAAATAATTTCAGAAACTTCCTTATCTTCGTAGGGGACATGCAGTTTTGCTTTAACTCATTCAGAAAACATCACATGAAATCCTGACTCTCTTCGCATCAATATTGTACTTCTAAGCTTCACTCCCTGTACCTTTCTTTGTGTAGATACTCTTTGTGACCCAGGGGATGCCAAGACCAAAAAAAGATCTTGCTCACAGTGTTCTTTTCCTCCTTTTTTTCCTAAGGGCTTTACTGTTGTTCTTTTGATAAGCAGCAGTTACTAGAGGTGGCCTTAATCTTAATATACAACTTGCTTTTTTAAAACAATGGATTTCTAGCATTCTTTTCCTGCATTGAATTGCAGCTAAAACTCTCTTTAAGCTTTTTTTAATCATCGGCTCTGTTGCAACCAATTTTAAGTAACTTGTACCTGTGCTCTTATCTTTGAACAAAGGTTTTGTTTGTTTTTAATGTGACTCTTACTTCAAATAATAAAAGGCCACCCTCTTGGTCACTACAGGAAAAACTATGATGTAAAGTGTAGTGTAATACCAGGTCTGCCTTGACTATTTTTTACTAGAAAAGCGTAGATACGATATGTATCCAAAATTAGAAAGGTGATTTATCCTTACTTTTTCTTTCTGTGTTTTTAAGACAGGCAAAAGAGAGAAGACTGGGAGGTTCTCTTCTGATTGTCAACCTAAAACTGATTTTTTTTTTTTTTTCCTTTTTATTCACACACACACAAGTGTGTAGACGTGCAAGCATACTTTTTTCCAGTGTGATTTTTGAGAAGATTCTTTAAAGTTTCCAGCTGACAAAAGGTGCAGTTAGTCACCAATGGGATTTTCAAAAGGCTAACACTTACTTTATATTTCAAATTCCCCTCGGTAGCCTTTCGTCTGCTGTGTCCGTGCAGTAACAGAGGTAGAAGAGCTTTCTACGTTTATTGTGTTATATCTTGTTATGTCCTGTACATCAAGTTCCTGATTCTGAGTCTTAGCAGATTGTCATAGTATCTATCTCTTCTTAGGATAGACAGACAAAATTACTTGCTCTCTATTTGTCCTTTAGCCAGTTTCTCAAATTCAAAGGAAATGGTACATAAAAAGAAAAATTCCATCTGTGCTCCTTTTTAAAAGGGCTTGCTCAATTAAATAAAGCTCACCACTGTGTGACTCTGCATTGGACTGACTGACGAGTTTTGCAGTATTTTAGAGACTTATATTTTGCTTTCAATTAAAGCTTTAAATTGTGCATGTGAAAGGGGATAGAATTTTCTCTACATCTGAAATAGTACCTTTTTTTTTTTTAGATGTGAGAATATCAACTTTTGTTCTTTTTGAATTTTTCCTGGAGGAAATAGTCTTCTTAGCTAAAACTGTGTGTGAGTTTTCACTTAAGGAAGTCATTGCCTCTTAAAAAAAATAATAATTTCTAAAGTTCTGATGTATTGCTTGCCTCTTATCTCTAACAAGATGACTGGATTTCAGCAATAGCCTTTTCTATACAAGGTTCTCTGATTAAAATCCCTGATAAGATCTGTGAATTCAATTGAATCTGTATGAAAATAAATTTCAGTTGAATAGTTCAATTTAAAGAAATATTTATTATTTCAACACAGTTTTTATTGGGCTTTTTGAAGTTTCCTCCCAAGAATATTTTTCTTATCTAATCATATTTTTAAATACAAACTTACAAAATTATTTCTTAAAATTGTTTTATGGCAATGTTATACTATGGTAATGCTCTTGCAATGTTAACTTCTGATCATGAGAATAGTCTATGATCTTCCAATAACCTTTGTTTATCAGGAGAATTTGAATACATGTGTATTCGTATTCTAAACTAACTCATGAATTTTGCAGGCTCTGGGTCTCCTACAAGCCAATGAAAATTCAATTTTTTATATGAGTAGTTAAAATTAGCAGAGAAATTATGGAAATAAGAGAACTTTATTGGTCTGTAACTACTTTAAGTTCTAACGTAAGTTTGGGGTTTTTTGGGTGAGGTTCTCCCCTCTTATGCTAAGTAAGAGGTGGAAATAACCACTTTAAACCATCTTTCTTTGAACTGGTGTAAGCTTGAGAAGAAAACTACAATGTCTACTTCTAGGCAGTTGCTACAAGCAGAAGCTGTCTTAATGTTCTTGTAGTTGACCAGCTTGTGCTCTCTACTCAGGTTTTTGCATTGCTTTAGGTATTTCATGAGAACCTCACTGCAATTGTCTTACGCCTGTTGTGTAAATTACACCATTCAAAAATCATAGAATCATAGAAAGGTTTGGATTGGAAGGGACCCTAGAGATCATCTAGTTCCAACCCCCCTGCAATAGGCAGGGACACCTTCTGCTAGACCAGATTACTCAAAGCCCCATCCAGCCTGGTCTTGAACACCTCCAGGGTTGGGGCATCCTCAGCTCCTCTGAGCAACTTGTTCCACTGTCTCACCGCCCTTGCGGTAAATAATTTCTTCCTAATATCTGATTTAAATCTCTCCTCTATTGGTTTAAAGCCATTACCTCTCATCCTATTGCTACACTCCCTGATAAAGACTCCCTCCGTATCTCTTCTGTAGGCCCCCTTCAGGTACTGGAAGGAGGAAGGAAAGAATTTGGTATCTTTCAGAAAAATATGTTGTGGAATTCTGATTAATCTCTTAATTGCAACCTAGTAGTTCTATTTAAATAACGCTACCCTCTGCCCCCCCCCAAAAAACCTCATCCCATAAACAAACCAACCCCAACAAACACCAAACCCCCAAACTCTTATTGTTATGAAATATTTGGTAATTGTTGTATTTTTATGATCCTTCTGAAAAAGTCCTATATTACTGATTTGATTTTGCATTCATTTTTTTTGGTTAAAACTTTATTAAAATCCTGACGTTTAACATAATATATTTATAATTATTTATTTCATTGTAAAAATATTTTAAAGTAATTGTATCATAGTTGAAATAAAAGAAAAAATTAACTATATTTTGTATTAACAGTATACTGCAGAAAAAGTGCTGGCTTTCAAACACTGCTCAGAAAAAGAGGTATTTCTTTAAATGCTAGGGAAGCATGTATAAAATTTTAATATGATTCTTTTAAATATATTAAAAGCCTTATTTATATACCCTTGTAGCGATTAAATTTTAATATAAATATATTTAAAAATAGGTATGTTGCTTTTTGATACTATTTTTGTACTTGTGTTTTTTCTACAGAAACTAAATAATGACATGACCTTCAGCTAGCTGACTGACTGACTGACTGAAAACGTGACTAGACATGGTTCCTGTGGACAGTGACAGCTTTTTTTTTTTTTAATTGCTACTTAGTTGATCTCTTTCTATATATATGGTACTTTCTGGTTTTGGAAATGCAGGCATGCAGTTTTGAAAATTATCTAGGCATTAAAAATTGTAAACTGGTGATTGTTCTTGTAGTAGTCTATAGTCTTGTATTACAGAAATATTTCTCTTGTGTTTAACTGAATTCCTCCTCTAAGATCGAAATTACAATGATGGGGGAAATAAAGGAGTCAGCATTTTGTGGCTTAACTGGTTAATTGATAATGATTCATATTATAACTGTTAAAATAGACAATATTTCTCGTGATCCAAATTGCATTGAAAACTGAAGTACAGCAGTAAATTAAAAGAAAAGTAAATAACTGTTTAAAAAACTAACGAATCTGACAGTATGAAGCTGGATTTATTAAAATAGCTGTAATCAAGAAAATTACATTCTTAAATATTTTGTTGATTTGGGCCAAAAGTATTCATTATGCTTTGTATGCTGTTTAGTGAGAAGGACATTTGACTGTGGGTCAGGCTACCAGAGCTGCTTACTACATTTATCCTTTCTTATCCTGAGGTCTTTTGGTTATAACTGTGGGGAAAGTATGGAGTCTGGGGGTGGTTTTTTGTTTTGGGGAGTTGGAGGGTTTTTAGGTCTTTTGTTCTCTGAATTTTTATTTAAGAAGCTTTCAGTGCATATGGTATTTAAGAATTGGGCAACAGCGTATTTCAGCAGGATGAAGAGGATTTCAGCATTGATGAAGGGTAAATGAAGATAGTTCAAATAAGTATTTGCACAGATACTTTTCAAATGCCAAATGTGTTTCTGTGTATTCCTGAATTTTATTTGTTGAACTGAAAATATCCTGGTTATTAAAATAATTTATACAGATAAAATTGATAAATTCCAGTTGTATGCATGGTAGAGGACAAGCATGCTTTCAAGTGCATCCTGCTTCCCAGCATCTCTAGTCCTGTCCCTTGATCATTGATGTGGAGAGAGACAATGGAGCATCCTGTAATTTCCTCTGGCTCTGAGCGCTTTCAGAAAGATTTCCTTCCAAGAAAGCCCCAGCCTGCAGGGAAGCAGGAGTGAAAATGCAGGTCTTAGTCCTGTAGTTACCAGGCACCAGGGATAGTGAACTGGGTTTCAGAGAAGGTACGGCCAGCATACACAATTTTAATGTGATGGGGGGGTTGGGTTACAGGGGAGACAGAGTATATGACAACCCATTGTAGATCTGGATAGTGGGGTTTAGTTAAGAACCAACAAGATTTGAGCTTTTATCCTTGCTTATAATGTCATGCACTTACCCGCTTCTCTCCCCACCAGCAGTGTTAGGTTCCCATAGCCTTGGATTCCCCACCCAGCAGGGAAATTTGCTGCCGTCAGGAGGTTTGGGCAGGAAGTTGTGTTTGTGTTGTGCAGCTGCTCACAGCTGCCAGCCTCAGGTCCCACTGGCCGGTGTCCCTGGGCAGCCTTTGGCATTTGTTTCTACGCAGCTCAGCGAGCTGATCACCAACACCCCAGCCACCCCCCTTCCATGATTCTCACCTTTTGCTTTTCCAGCCCCTTATTCTTTCCAAGAATGCTATTTCTTATCAGAAACCTTCCTTGCTGCTTCCTTTCTGGTGCTCCAAGCCCCTGACTTTCCCAGTCTCAGTAGTGAATGTGCAGAAGCACAGCACCTTCTAATTGGCATCTTTGTCTTGTGTCTCTATTAATTTAAGCTATGTTTTTACCTACAACAGGTGGCCTTTTTGTGTGTTGTTTCTTTGGTTTTCAAATAGAAGGAGGAAACAAGAAATTGGGAAATACCTCCAGTTGTAAGTACCTGAAAGCTGTGGGTGTAACCCTTTTAAACTCTTCTCCATTGTTTTACAACAGCAAAAGTCATGCACCAATTTAAGCAATGCCCCTGGTTGGGGCTGGAGCGCGGAAGAGGAAGCAGAAGAGCAGAGCCTTTGATACAATCTTTTAACTGAAACATAAGCTTACTCAAAACTTACAGCTTTGCCATTCAGTGGTTTACAGTCAGCAGTCTTAAAATACTGCAAGAATACAAACCTAGATTAGCCATCTAGTAATGTCTTGTGACTTCACCTACTATCAAATTAATGTAATTCGAAGAATATTTGCATGCAAAGTACGTAACACTTCTTATGCAGTGCATATTGTTAAAATATTTAGTAAATTGGTCTCTAATACAAGATACAGACATATCCAACTAGTTTTTCTTATAAAAAGAAAGTATCAGTAAAAATATTTTTGCATTAGAGAGGGTATATGAGAACGAGCACTGTCATTGCAATAGGTTCAGAGGTTTAAATTTTAAGTGACAGAAACTATGAATTTAAAAAGCCACAAAGCACTATTTCTTATGTTGAAAGAATATTAAATTCAAACGCTCAAACATTAGGAACGTGCAGAATAAAGGTTGCCTAAGAAACCTCCTTTTGCTTCTCTCCATTCCCCTAATACGTGTGTTATGATGCAGTCCTTGATGACTCACCAGCATTTTTCCCCAAGAGCAGTTCATTCAGCACGAAGAGCAAAATCAAATCAGGGCTGCACAGTTAAAGCAGGCTGTAAAATTCCTGCTTAATTTGTTGTAGATGTTAGAAGAAATTGCATAGTGAATAAAACACACTTATGGTTGAGCCTGGAGAATGGGATCTTCTCTCTGACTCTGGCCCAGGGATTGTTTGTGAGAGGGGTTGCCATTTCTCTGGGGTTCCTCCGGAAAAGTCCTGTTGGGGTTGTTTTGCGTGTGTTTTTTTTTTTTAATGTGTGGGTTTGGGGTTTGGTTGGTGCTTTCCTGTATTTGTTCAGGAGAAGTATTTCTGACAGTTTGCCATAGATCCAGAACCATGAAGCAGTGCCTCTGCAGCCTTAACTGTACAGTGTACATGTGCAGTGAGTCCAATATTTTTAGAAAGCATCAGTTCTACGGTGCAATCATGACAGAGATGCTCGTACAGCGCGTCTGACGTGTGCTGCTGAACACGTATGGTGGGATGTATCTGCCTGTTAGGAGTAAGCTAAAACACAGCCTACCAGGGGTGTGGTACTGTGCCAATACAAGCATCTTTTCAGTGTATGTGAAGATCTTTACCATCTTTGTTTGTCTTTGCTGAAGAGAGTGCTTTAAAGTATGTTATTTAGGTGTCAGGCGAAATGCTGAAAATCTCTGTGTGGTCAGCTGAAAAAAGAAAAACCTCATTTATGTGCTCAAATCAGCCATTTTGCTGAGTCTCTCCTGTTGCAATTCCCAGTCTAATGTGGCACTGAAGGTGGATGCCTGTGCGTTTAGGTGATGTAAACACTTGAAAATAAAGTGACTGTTGTCTGAGCTTGCCCATCCAAGATGGGAAAGAAGAATCATCTGTTAGAGTGATCCAAACAGCTTCTTGAGGGAGCATCCAGCACACACAGAGGGTTAAAAGATACATTGCTTCAAGTTGTAAAGGGTAACAAAGTAGAGAGAACAGTGATGTTTCCTAAGTGTTCTCAATCCTGTTTCTATTATTGCATGTCTGTGGAAATAGTGGGCCACTGCACTCCCCTGGGCATGGAAGATCAGTGTTCTCTGTATGTAGTCCTGCTTTGGGCTACAGAGCTTTCCCTGCCTGTTTGTTCAGGTCTTAAACTAAAGAGAATTTGGGCTGGTACTCAGAATTTTCCCTGTTTTCGGTACTGAGACTTCAAGATACCCTAAGAAACAGCTTTGCAAGCAGACAGTATCTTTCCTTTTTAGTCATCATTGAATCAGTCTATTAGGTGGCTCATGTGGAGTGAGTTGTAGTGTACTGGTAAAGTTTTTTAGATGATCCTTAAAAGAAAAATCATTACTTGCCCTCCTTAAAGTTGTGTATTTCCCAAAAGCATTGATGTACTAGTCTTCTCCAGCGAAATACCAGTTGCATGCATTTTGCTGAAGTTCCCCAGCATTTTTGATTGGATATAATATTCATCACTCCCTGTTTAAATTGTTATATAGTACTACTGGTAAGTAGCTGGTCATTTCATTGGTAAGAAAAAACTCTGCTGAGACGATGAGCATTAGGATCCCATACTGGAAGAAAATAAACTGTGTCATGTTTATTCTTTTTGCTGGTGATTAGAGAATTGGCTAAACCCACACAGGGGGTTTTGTGTGCTGTTTTGCAGTAATAGTGCTTTAATTTTGGTAAATAGAATTTAGTATGCTTATCTGTAAGGGACTTGTCTTTCAGCTGTGCTCATCAGCCATAATTTCTGTTGGCAGTGAACAGGGCTTCTGTACCTTTTGAAAATGAGATAATACAGATTTCATGCATTATGCTTAATGACATCCAGTAGAAATTATTTTATCTATTTATTGAGTCATAACTGCTTGGTCAGCAGAGGAGCCTTTTTGTTTGTGTAACTGGAGAAAGATAGTAATTTGCTTATGTTGCCTGAATGTCTACATTAGAGTATTTCTGATCATTAAGTGAAAAATACCCATTCTCAAGAGGCCTGTGCATTCCAAATGTGATCTGTGAGTCAATGATTGCAATTAGTTCCCTTCAGTGGTCTTGGGGCTCCTACCTGAGACCTTTTTCTTTGATGGTACAAATGACTACTGTAGTACTTCACGTGGGGACAGAGCCCAGGTGTGCAATGCCCAGTGGAAATGGATTTCTTTCACCTCCTACCTCTTCCTTCCTGTTAATGATCCTTTTTCTGACCCAGGGTACTCTGCCATGTTATTTCTGCTCTGTCTACAGAGATACCATCTAATGTTTGCAATGCCAGGCACCTCTGCTCTTTCAATTGCTGTAGCAGTGAGAGACAGAAGAAGGAATAATTGTATGTAAGTGGAAACTGTTGAAGGTGAAAACAGCATGCAATTATGTGCACAGCTCCAGTTCAGGAAAACTACTCATTTCATATTCTCACTGTACCATTTTTCTAAACTTCCCATCTCAATTTGTTAAACATTCACTTAAATTTTTGTCAAAGGTTCTGCTCAAGTGTTTCAAAAAGTATCAGATTTGAACTGCAGTTGGACTGGTAAATTTTCTTCAAAATAAACCAGAGAAACAATTATAAATGAAAGAAAGAGAGTTGACCATACCACATTATCTTAACGTTATGATAGCAAAGGGACGAAGGGTGATGTTGGAGCCCGCAGTGTTGCGAGGCAATCCCCCCTCTTCCAGCAGAGGTCAGTGGTCTCCTGGATGTGCAGGTGGGGGCTGCAACTCAAAATTGACGCTGCTTTTGAAAATCTTAACCTGATTCTAAGGTAATCAACCTACGTATAGAATTTCTTAATCGAAAGGTTATGGTTTTGTTTTTGTTTTTTTTTTACAGATAAAGAATTACCTCAATATGTATCAATTTCAAACACATAATTTAAGATATGTTAATATAATGTAAAAATTATTATTTAATAATAATTGAAGTAATTAAGTCATTTAAAAGTAAATGGGAGAAGACACAATCCTAGTTTAGCTTGCATCTTTTCTCTGAATTATTTTTTTAACCATTAACTTCTTTATAGCCTCTTAGTTTTGAAAAGCAAATGGTCTATTTTTGCTTGCACAAGCCTCGTGTCTATTTATGATTTTTTTGCTGCTTCAGAGGCTTTTCATAGTTTTTAAAATGCAGGATTAGCCAAATAGTTTTAAAATTATCATGCCCAGTATGAAAATTTTCTGTGAGACACCCAAAAATGCCACATACAGAACACTTATTCATACCATTTTTTTGGCATTTTTGCAATTTTTCTGTAAAAGATTGAGTGAGACAATGAGCAGGAACTAGGAAGAAAACTAGAGGAAAGATGGACAAAATAAGGAAGATGGTAAAAAAGGAGTTCTGATTTTGAGACAACAGAATAGGAAACAGTCTAATAAGAGATAAGGGATGAGAGGTGTTCTGAGGTGTTCCTGAAGTCAATTCAGATATTGGGAAAAGCAGAATAATTCAAATGATTTATACCTTAAGACAGAAAATATGGAGGGCACTGTGGTGCTCTGGAAGCCAAATGCTTTAAGGTTAGGTTGGGTGTAGGGATTTGGAGTCCTTTGGATGGATGTCTATCACCAATGGACCGCAGAAACCCTGATGTCAATCTTAGTAATGTCAGTCTTTTGTGTCTTATTTCTCCTTTGCTTTGCAAAACACTGTCTGTCGTGCACCATCGCCCATTTCATATGCACATAATGAATATTGTGGTACCAGGATTACTTTTAAAGCAATGTATGTTACTGAGAAGCGTGTGCTTTCTGTTGAGCCCCTTTATGTTGTTGGGCAATTTCTCCTTCATCCCTCTGGTGTGTGGTGATTCTGTTACTCCTCCTTGTGCTGACAGCCCAACCTCAGCTGCAGCTGTCTTGAGTTCAGTGAACAACTTGCAGCACAAATTCTCATTGCATTGCTCATCCACAGCCTCTGCTTTTGGCAGGGACAAGCCCAGCAGCAGAAGCTTGGGTGACAGGCGGGATCAGGCCTCCTGCAGTCAGCCTGATGCTGTATCGCCCTCCGAAAACTCCAGGTGGTTCCAGATGCTTCAGACAGCTCTGGTAGCTGAAGCTGCGGAGACAAAAGGAGGCAGCTCTGTGTCAGGCGACTCTGCTGGGTACCAGAGCGAAGAGAACTGTGCAGCTGGATGTAACATGAACTGTGGTTCAGCTGCTCGCTCTGCATGGTTACAGATGCTTTAAAGGAAGCTTTAAGGAGGAGTTGCTTGGAGGCATAGTGGCGTTTATGCCCTTAATACTCTGTAAACATCATAAATCACAGCTTGAAAATAACACTTCAGTACTGTACAACCCACATACCTCATAGATGGTGGGGGTGTTGTTTTGAACTATACATGGCACTTTCAGGTTAATTAAATGTTGATATAAGACTTCTATTTTATCTACTTTAGCAATATGCATCTGCCTGCTCCCTAATCTTAATTCTCTTCTTACAAACTTTTCTTCAAAGTCTGCAAACACTGTGGGGCTTAGGAAGGTGGGGCTTAGGAAGGTGGGGCTTCACCCAGCGTGAATTGTTCAAATATAACCTTACTAAGACTTGAGTTAACTGCTGAGCAGACCCTGCTCTATATTTAGAGAAAGTGTTTACAAATCTTGAGCACAGGAGTACAGAAGATACCCTGGGAATTCTTCCAACTCTTCTGACTGAGTTCTGTCTTTGGGAAGTGCTAATGAGTAAGTTTTTTCTGATGTCGTTTTAAGAAATCCAGGACAATGATAACAGAGTGTATTCAGTTATGTGGACATCAAAAGTCTGTTGGGAATGCAAATATATGCTGGAAATATTTTCTGAAATTGAAATTATAGGCATCTTCACAAAAAAATTGCAAGATTGCTGAAAGTTATTTTAAGTATCAGAATTTTTATTGTCCCTATCCTGGGCACACTAAATCCCCCTCCTAATGTGTCTGTTACATCTAAGGATAGCAGGAGTGAAGTTATATTTAATCAGCAACACAAAATCAAAGGCAATGGCACATGAAAACATACTCTACATGTCTTGACCCACTGATATGTTTAACTTTTAAACAATTCCACAGAATTCACTTCTATTCGGGGTTAATTTCTATCAAAATAATAATGAGGGACACTAAAAATTGCTGCCGTTCTTCTCCATGACTACATACCAGCTTAGTTACTTAAAATTATTGCCAGAATTTTGTCCACAGGTTATGCATACATAGGTATCACAGTAGGTTTATCCTTTGCCTGTTTAAAGGACAAGGATACAAAGATGGCCTCAATGCCTGTGTGTAACAGCATTCTTGGAATTTTATCCTGGAGACAATCTGAAACTGTTTGAAACTGGGTAATCTCTGTTGTGGCTTTGGAAAAGTAAATTACTTAGTTCTCAGGGAGCACAGAAGAAACTGTACCACTGTGACCCTTTTAAAACCTATTCTAGGTTTTAAAGATATTGAGAGAGAATTATTTTGAACATTTAAGTTTTAGAGAATTTAGTCTAAAACAGAAACTAGAGTGCTCGTAATAGCTAGCAGGGCTATAAGGTTTGTAGTAACAACCAGAGATTTCTTTCTTCTTTTTGTTGTTGTTTAAAATGCATAGCTTATAGTGTTTATACTGCTTTGGTTTCGCAGTCTACATGTAAAGTAGCCATATGCATTCTGCTGAAGATGAGGCCATGGGACTACTAGCCATTGCCGAAATCAAGTATAAAACAAACTCTTTTCCTTATCTTTGAGTGGAGATAACTAGTTATACAGAATATCAACCATACAGATTTTGTTTATATGAGATTTAACCACTCCAGCTGATTTATCATATGTTTGTCTTCAGGGATTCTTGGAGTTCTGCCAAACTGCATTTGAGAGTTGCTTTTCAGATTTCTAGTTTCTTGTATTTAATAGGGATATTCTTAGTAGAATTCTTATAAATTGAGACTATCTATGTAAGATGTTTACCTGTGATTTGAGTTTTAAAGCATCTCTGGGTGGTTCTGTTTTTCCTTCCAGTTTCTTTGATGAGAATAAATCACTACCCCTTACTCTTTCAGAATATCTAAGAATGGTTTAGATTTTATTCCTGTGATGTTCTATGAACATGGGAAGTATTTTAATTATGTTCTATGCATTTTTTTTTTGTTGTTATGCGTCAGGACTTCTCTTGCTATGTACTGCCCCAATCTTGTATAAAGGAGAGCAAAATATGGTGCTGAAGTGAATACACCAATGCATGTAGATTATCACTTCTGAAACTGAAAAGTGTTGAGAAGATAAAACCAGCTTTTCCAAATTCTCTTCAAGGGAATGGAAAAACACCCAAATGGGAAGATCAAGAACTAAGAGTCTGATTTTACTCCCAGGAAAGATAGGGAAAGGCAGGAGTGTGCTTTCACACCTAGAGTTGCTGCTTGTTCTTTGTTTCTCACACTGAACTAAGCAAAAAGAAAAGAATAAACCATCTGAATGGCTGTACAGGACCGGTGTAAAGGTCTATTTAATCTGATGTCCTGCTCTCCACGGTAGTTGGGAACTGATGCTTGAAGAGAGCATTGAAACAGGGTAGATGAAGAGTATTCTTTCTTGGGCAACTTTCAACAGGCAATGGGCCGCCACCTTTTAAGCAGGAACTGCAAAGAAAATTATTGTGCTTAACAGCTACAGCTATCTTTCATCCATTTATATAATTCCTTCTTAAAAACATCTGTCTCTTCAACTCCATAGCGTTGTACAGCAGCAAGCCATCCAATTTAATAGCTCATTGTATGGAAAAGTTCTTCTCAGTTGTTTTAAACCAGCTGCCTGCTCATTCACTGAGTCTCCCTGAAGTCTTATGTGATGCAAAATAGTGCATGATCATTTCCTGTTCGCCTCCTATGTATAATTCTGGATTTTATAGATCAGAAGACAACTCTTTCTCAGTCTGTTCTCCAGACAGAAATTATCTCCCCATACAGATGTATTGCCATACCTCTGCATATATTATTTTAGGCGTGTACATGCATTTTCTAGTTCCATATTTTCATATGAAGGAACCGGAACTGTACACAGCACTCAAGTGCACAAGAGATTTACATAGGGATGTAATGAGCTCTTCTGCTTTGTTCTTGGCTTCTTTTGGAGTGATTTCTAACATTGTTTGCCTTTTGGACTACTGCTGAGCAGCAAGCTAGTGTTTGCAAAAAACTACCCACAATGACTCCAAATGAGAAAGGCTAATTTAGAGCCCATTATTATGTATGTTTATTTAGCGTTATTTTCATTACTGTTTACATTAGTTTGCAGTTATTGACATAGAGCACCGAGAAGGCAGCTGAAATTCTATCATTCACTATTGTCAGATCCTTCTACAACCGCTCAGTCAGCTTTCGTTTTGCTTACTGTGAGTAATTTCACATCATTGGGAAACCGTGAAGATCCTTGGTCCTCACACAAGTAGTTTTAGCTTATTTCAGTGCAACAGCTGTTGACCAGAAGTATTCTAAGTGATTCAGCCCTAACGAGGACCCACAGAAGAAAGTAAATAATATTGTGTTGGTGGTCAGTATCTGTGAAAGAAAGAGGACATTGATCTGGTTTCCTACTCAGAATGGAGTTACCTGATATTGGTCCTGATGGCAGCTGTGCTTTCTGATTCTTGGAGATGGCTCTTCAGTCTTCTGATGCTCCTGTACTCTAGGGCACGTTGTTTCCATTTTGCTGGCACTTGCCTTTTGCTGCCTTTACCGCATGTGCCTGCTATGAGCCTCCCACTGCCTCCCGAATTCTTCCTCTGCCTAATTTGTTTTATTATCAGACACTCTTTAATGCTCTTTGGTGCTCTACTTCATGCTCGTCCTTCAAAGCATTTCCAGTTCACTGGTTACTACTGCTGTACGCTCACAGTTTTGCATAATTTGAATTAATTTGCAAAAAAGACAAGGTGTAATATGCAAAAATCTTTAATAAAAACATGTGTCTTCTACCTATGCCTTGCCTACGGGTACCGTTTTGCCAAACACACACAAACCCTGACAATAAATGACAGCAAAGAAACAATATTCCTATTATGGGAGAAAAACAATCTTTTCTTAAGATTCTGTAATTTGAATATTTTTAAGGCCCATAGGTCTGCTTATCCTCAGCATATGGGTGGTAAGCGAACATTTCTTGTTGTATTTGGTAAACTTCCCTACTTCTTGAATTAAAGAATGGGACATTTTAAAGGTATTTGTATGTTGCCAAGAATTGTGGAAAGAATTCTATGGTTTAAGCTGTGGAGGTTTTATCTTTGCATGGAGAATTGAACTGTGTTTTGCAGTTTTCTTTCTGGAGAACGTGCCTCCCCATTGTTAATGAGACTAAACTTGAGGAGAACAGGTGAAGTTCTTGGATGGACAAAATAGAATATAGCTTATTTCCTGTGTTTATATTCTTTATATTTCTTTCTCTCCGGGGTTTGTTTTCTCAGGCTGCAGATGTTGAGTGCCCTTTTGACTGAAACAAATAATGGTGTTGTTGAATGGCGTCCTTAAGACACGATTAAGAGTTGTGTCCTTTATCTCCTTGCTCTGTTACTTATTTCTTTTAAGAGAAAAATAAGTGACTACATTTTTGATATTATCAAGCTTTCCATAATGGATGTGGCTTGTTACTTAGTCTTTCTATGGATCTCTTTTCTATGGATCTATGGTATTTCTATTACTTAGTCTTTCTTGAAGATAAGAAGTTCCATCTAAACATGAGGAGGAATTTCTTTACTTTGAGGGTGGCAAGAGCCCTGGAACCGGCTGCCCAGAGAGGTGGTGGAGTCTCCATCTCTGGAGACATTCAAAACCCACCTGAACACATTCCTGTGCAACCTGCTCTAGGTGGACCTGCATATACTAGAAATTACACTAAAAATACTGTGTGAAGGGAACTTTCTCTGGAGGTCTCTGCTTCGAGAGGATAACAGCCAGGGCTTGTTGNAAAATGAGAAGGATTTGTAGATGGGGTATTCCTAAGTTGATACACTCTTAGGGTACCTTTTTGTTTTCATTCTCTGTCTCTCGCGGAAAAAAAAAAAGGCAGGAAAGGCCTGTATTCTCAATTTGCTAGCAATGCTGCAACCCCCTTGTGAGTACTTTGAATATGTATGGATTCATTAAAACAGTTGTTCGGAAATCACCTGCTTCACAGAAGTGCTGATGCTTATAATGACCCGTCTGACGTTGGTTTTGCCATTGGTCCGTCTTTTCATTGTATTTTATAACTGCTTTAGTGTGCTGCAAGGCTACATTGTTGATACTCTTCCCAAAAGCTTCAGCAATGCAGATACTATAGACTAATAGTAACTGAAACAAAGGACCTTGCTGTACTTCTTGGAGTGAATTAGGAATCCAAGGTCGAACAGCAAACTGCAGCGCAACTTGTGTGGGGTAACGTAACAGAAGAAAAGTATTCACAAATCTTATTAGAGAGTTTAAGTGAAAAGTGTGCCTTAAATAGACTCTTATTCAGTAGATAAAAAAAAAAAAGCTTAGTGAAGGTGTGAGGAAATAGCTATTTTAGGACTACAATTAACTATATCAGCTGAATTTTAATGGAACTAGTACATTTAATTGCATTCCTAACAGATTTCCTGTTCTCCAGATGATTAACTTGCAGAATGATACCAGCTCAAAGATTAAAATCTCATCAAATATCTAATGGTTTCTGTACAATATAATTGTGTTTGGTTTATAATAGTTCTTTTCTAATAACTGTCTTCCATCTATATAGCTGTAGATACTATAATTACACTTTTTTTCATCTTGGTGTAAATGATATGACCTTGACCTTTAGAGGTTAAGTAGCTGTGGTTGGTATGGATCACAATTTCTTATATGTTTAATAAAACATTTATTTTTCATGTATGTATAATAAATAGAGTTTTCTTTAAATTTTTTTAAAAACCTACACAGGAGGACTACTTTATCTTTTCTTTCAATTTTAGATAAATACAGACATATGTGCAACATTTATCATTTAGAATACCCTAATGAGTTTTCTATTTAAATTACTTTTTCTGTGCAAGTAAATGGCAGGATGTATATCTGGAAAAAAAAAAATTGCAGTATTTGTGACTGAAGACCCTGTAAACATTTACTGAGGGGTGAAGAGGTACCTTTTGTTGTACTGTAATTCCTCAAACTCCCTTCTTCCGCTTCCTGTTAGTTTGCTGTTACACCGCTGGATCCTCCGTACTGCTTGTGAGCTGTATTGTTAGGGGTATTGTTAGCAGTTTTTATAATTGCTGGCCTTTTTTGTTCTTAGCCCATTCTGGCAGTTTATTCATAAATCTCTGTGGTGCTCCAAGTTTCTATTGCTGCTTTCCTAGTGTTTATTTCACGTCAGTTCCACCCAGGAATAACAAAACATTGGTTCATCAACTTGTAGGAGCAAGTGGGATTTTTTCAAGTGCTGGTGTTGAAGGGCTGTACTCTCTCTGTATATTTATGTGTTTGGGTATGTTTTATATACAACTATCAGAACCATAGCTTTGCTCACGGATGCTAACGGAGCAGCCATTCAGACCTTACTGCAAAGTCCCCATGGCTATGGAAAGATAAAGCCTTGTGACTCCCTCAGTAGAAGAGTCCCCCACCTCTTGCTCTAGTGCAAGTGCTGCTGGAGAAGGGGGGCTCCTCTCCTTTGGCACTTCTTCCTTCAATCCACGCTGGAGATGAAGGCAAGGGGTGTTCCTAGTACTGCTTCATTTTCCTTCAGTCCTTCAGCGCGTCTGTGTGTCTACCTCTTGGCGCTTCACATTTCTTCTGAGGTACTGTCTACCACTGGATTTCTGAGTGTGGGAGAAGTGAATGTTTTTGCTCTTGTTTTGCCAAATACATGAGAGAGCAGCACGGGTTATCTCTGGGGATTTTTTTTTTTTTTTTTTGCATATACTTATCTAGATTCCTGAGAACTTACGCTTTGAGTACCACACAGCTTTGTCTCAGGAGAGTTGTATTTCTTAAGGAACGTTAGTCCTCCAGGTCAGCCCTTCTGTGCTGTGCTGTAGAACCCACTGTCACTGATACTGGTATTGCAGTGGGGGACGGGAAGGGAACTGCCAGTACTTCACTGCTGAAGGGATGTGTGTGTGTGTCTACATTTTTAATGTTTGTGTGTGTATACAGTGAGCCTGTCCTAATGGTTTAATTAACCCTTATGCCTCATATATAGGGTAGAATAATAATTGTCCATTACCCCTTTCTAATATTTTTTTAAAACACTGAACCATTCAAACACTTTCCAGAGACTTCTGGTATATTGATGATTAAAAACTGGGAGGCTTCATTTTCAGGTTTATTTCCTGGTTACGAAATGCTTGCTGTTTTGAAACTTTTGATTATGCTGGCATGGGAAAAGACGGCAGTTTCTATAGATAATTTTCATGGGAAATGTTACTCAGGGTGACTGTACTTCTAAAAGGAATTTCTCCAAGAATCTCCTTCAGGCTTGTGTTTCTTTCTTAAGCTGAGTTTAATGAGATTTAAAAAAAAAAAACTTCCCAGTGGAATACTAAAGTAAATGCTTACTCTTTTTTTTTTTTTTTTTTTAGTTGAATTTACAGTATCACGGTTCTAGATTTGAAGGAAGCAACAACAGGTACTATATACAAATGAAAATAAACATGCTCAGGCCTTGTAAAGGGATGTTGGATTTTGGCAGATTCAGAACATGCCTTTGGTGACAGACGGGGAAACTCTGTAGCTGTAAGAAGTCTGACAGGGAGGAAGTTGCATTATGAGGTGCCAGGTATTGTGAACTGAATTTGGTTTTAGTATTGTGAAATATTAAGGAACATGAAATTATAGTAATGTTCATGCGGCGAATGGTGCTATTTATGTATGCTTGTAATTAATTTCACTATCTCCATATCTAGGTTTTCTGAGCTGTAAATACAAGCCTACAGCTTTCAGCTGTTTCCCGTAAGTCAAAACACAGTCATGAGGGCAGTCAAAAGCTTTCTTTAAGTGTTGCTACTGCTGTATACATCCCAGAGAAGTGCGTTTCCAGCATATCGCTCTTCTGGGATTACTCCTTTCAGAAGAGCTGAAAAATGATGGAAGAACTTTTTGGCACTGACAGCTGATAAGTGGGTCAAAGGGAGGACAACTAAACGTGAAACTTAGAAGATAGGAGAAGAGGATGGGAGTTATCATGTATAGACAGTCAAACTCGTGTCTTTTAGAGGAACTTCTGGGCTGAATAGACTTGCGAAGACATTAAAGAAGGAAAAAAGTGAATAATACCAAAATACTAGAGGCAACTGTCAAAAGAGGAAAAAACGGGGTTGAAGTGAGTATTTTTGGTGTGTGCTTTTCTTTATTTATGGGGGACTGGACCAGGTGACATCCAGAGGTTCTTTCCAAGCTAAATTATTCTATAATTCTAACTCTTTTGGTGTTAAAAACCAACCCCAGACACTGCTGTTTTCTATTTACAATGGAAAATAGATGATCCATAGAAACTCAGAATTATTTTTTCTGGAGTATGTGTATTAATCCTATAGAATTTCCAGGTAGTTTAGGAGCTGGCTGCATGTAAAATGTGTCAGTATGTGTTGAGGGTTATACGCAGTTATGCATGGTGGGGATTCAGCAGGGAGGGAGCTGCTGAACTTCCAGGCTTGTCTTTCTGTGAAACCTACAGATCAGTTGTTTAATGGTTTCAATGTGAGTCCCTCCATCACCAACTCAGAAACCAAAAAGATTGTATCTCACTACTTTGTTACCTATAATTTTAAAATAGAGAAGCTGTGATGGAGGAGGAGGAAGTTGGAGGTTGAAGAAGAGTAAGAGGATGGATCTGGGATGTATGGCAGTTTTAATGTCCTAAAGATTAGGAAAGCTTTATAATGATCCTTAGAAATGCCTCACTGTAGCAGAAAGAACAGCTGCTTTTTGAAATCAAGTTAAATAATTTCCTTACTGGGTTTTTTTGAGCTCGTTAAAAGTGAATATATTTTGATACTAGTTGAGACCACCTCTCTTAAAGGAAATAATGGATACATTAAATTGAGGTGTAAAGAAAAGAAATCTCTAGTTGATTGTGAGCTTAATATAGAGTTGCAAGAACTTCAAGTAGCAGGTGTCGTATTGCATTAGATTCAAAGATGAAGTTTTCTACCAAAAAATCAATTTCCTTCCGAGAAACTTGATTTTCTTGCCGTCTTCTTGCTGCGGGTTGGTATCTGTATTTCTAGCAGAAAAATACAGAGGTCCCTGGGCACCTCTTAAAGGTCCTATGTTTCTCAATCAAATATTTCACACTTGTGGGATTTAAGCTCCATCCCCCCACCTCCAGCTCCAATGAATCTTTTCCTCCTTATTTTGGGATGCTGAAAATCAGGTAAGTAAGTTGAATTTACCTAGAATTTAGCACATACAAAGTCCAGTCTTGGTCTGTGGTCTCTCACAGTGCAATCTGACCGCTTGCATTCACAACTCTGCTAAAATAAGAGTTTTATTTTCCCTATTTTACAGTGGAAACTGAGAGATTGAAATGCTTATAGCCTATAAACTATATAAAACCCCCATGTCCCCGAAATTTTCATTTCATGTGAAAATTGTAAAATTAAAAAAAAAATATCACAAAAGCTATGCTTGATATCTGTTGATTTGCATGTTTAGCATGTTATCCAAGCAGACATGCTAAGGAATTTATGGATTATTTACTTAAAAGACTGGATTAATCTGGCTGCATATGGTATTGAATGTAACTTCCCCCTCTAATGCAAATGACATTCTGTTGGGACAAAACTTTTCTATAGCATATATTGTTTCCAATTGAGTCAGTGAATTATGTTTGTGAAGGATTCAAAGGTATTAAAATAATATATTAGACCCTTTACATCAGTACAGTAGGGCATATATCTAGGATTGCTTTGTTACAAAACAGCTAAACCCCAAGTAAGTAACATTTGTGAAAGAATAGATCAACTTCAAGATACCTTATCTTGGACTGTGATGTCCTTTTTCAGATGATGAACTGGAAAGCTTTCTGTTGAGAAATGGAGTAAGCTCAGGTTGCCCAAAGAGAAGGCCATATGAAACTTGTATCATGGGTTGAAGGCTATCTGCTGAGACAGAGGAGACCTTGTCTACATCTGTCCACCCCTAGATGACCTAATTAACCCTGGAAATGAAAAAAAAAACAATGGAAGAACTTTGTTCTGTAACTGTTGCTAACTTCACACTTCCTTTGGGAGACCAAAAAGCTACAGAAACCTTAGTGGCAACTGCTAATTGACCTTAAATATGGACTGTGGAATTGTTGAGGCCTTTGATGGCTCATGCTGACAGTTTAAAAGCAATAAATAATTAAAGCAGTAGCCCTAGGTGTAGGAGATGAGGGAGCATGACATGGGACATGCACATACCTCTGACACTTGGAAGACTGAACTGGAGTGGAAAAGCTGGCCAAGGCTTGGACACTAGGCAATTGGGGTGAGTGTTTGTTCCCCAGGGTCTCTGGTGGCAGTGTCACCTGGGCCTTGATTTGTGTGTGTCACAGACTAGACAAACTGGAACAGAAATGCTGCACCTATCCTGCTTAATAAAACATGGCTGGATTATGTGACACAGGATGGTGTCTTTCTGTTCTTGTAATCACCCCACCCTGTTCCCCTGTGACAAACCCAACGTGGATTAGGTGATGTTAAACAGCATTTGGATCAAGAGAAGTTTCTGTGAACATCTCACAGGAACAATTCCAAGCTGATGATTCCTCTTCCTGTTTCACCTCGGCCTTCACTGTCTCTCTTGCATGTATGGTCAACCTGCTTCAGCAGTGGGACTAGAGATGGACTCTTGTACACTTCAACTGTATGAGGTTTTGAGGTTTGTTTTTTTTTGTACTTGATCTACTCAGAAAACTCAGTCTTGTTTGGAAGGAAATGGCACCGTGATTTGAGAAGTGAGAGATAAATGAATCCACATAGATTGTGGCTCATCTTCTCAGATTATGATTTTTGAGGTTTTGGTCACAAGATAAAAATTTCTTCAATTAAATTATTTCCTAGAGTAGGAAAACTTTTAGGAAAGTAGTAGGGGGCAACTTATTTTATGCCTTTATGTTTAGGGTGCTGGTTAGCCGTGTTCCCACCTGGTAAGGATGAATCTTATGGGGGAACTGGAAAGGCAAAGTCATTGATGGAGAACTACAAAAATGGCAACAAATGTCCCAGATAAAGGGACTTTCAGCTTGTGAGTGGGAAGCTGGAATAGTTAGTTTAGTGACAAATGTTTCTTTCAGAGAGGAGTGGGTCAGCTGGGTGAGAAGGTGGTGGCTGATGGTGGAAATTATACTTGGTTAAATGGAAAAAGTTCAAAATAAAACAGCTTGTTGAGATCTGAAATTGGCTGTTGATGTTGAGTCATCTTGGGGTCCATCTGACCCGAATATGAGCATGACATATGCATCCCTCTGGGAAGTAATTATGTCTCTTTCGTGTTTAAAGCCTGCGCTTCTTGTTTTTATGCTGTTTCTGGAAAACAAACTTCCTTCAGAAGATGTTCGCAGAAAACAGAAGGATGGGATTGATATGAAATGGAGCTATAGGGTACTCAGAGAATGAGTCTGGATGTAAAGTATTGGTGTGCCCCGGGTACTGGAAGGTTAGCTCAGTGGACATACAAATTCTGTGTCTTTCATTCTACTGGTTGTTGATGTATAAAATCCATCTTCTTTTTCGCTTGTTTGTGTCAGCTAAATGCAAGTTCACTTGCACCTGACAACTGTGCTTTATTGTGTGTGTAACTTCTGTTAACAATGTTACATAGTTGCTACCTGGTTTAATGTTATTATTTGACATAATCATGAGCAAAAATAACCCATTCTCTAACTGGGGAAAAAAAAAAAAAAGTCTATAACTCTCCTTAACTGTGACCTGTATTTGTGTGGGTGTGCAATATGCTATGGGAAGCTAAATGTGAAATATGTGGTGGTCCACTGTACAGGCTTCTCTCAGTCCCTCCTATGACTGGTAGCGTAGCCTATGTATAAAACCATGGTTGGTTTGCAGTATATGACTCAGAGTGCCATGCAATGTAAAATAATCCTAAAAAAACCCTTACAAATTTACAAGGTGTTTTCTTTAGTTGCTGCACACTCTGTCCCCTTTCAGTCACCATAAATACTGTTGTGTGACAGAGCTTACAACTAATAATTAGAGTGGCTTCTGTCTCTAATTAATACAATAATGGTTGTGTTCTCTTCTGAAGTGTGAGTTGAGGATTAATGGGGTAGGCCTCAAAACAGTCAGAGTATGAGGATTAGAATTAGCCAAACTCACTAACCCGCAGACGCTTATAGGACTCTTCAATAGCTCCACGCGGTTATGCAGAATCTGTCAGTTTAAGGAATAGAAGCAGTTTCAAAAGTAATCTGTGATATGCTTTTTAATTTCCATCTCTGGCATTGCAAGGGTTGCTGTTGGATCTGAAAAGTAGCTGGTTGCTCTTAAATGTAATAATGAATTGGCAGCTTGGGTTCGTAGCTCTTACTCTTTCCTTAATAGCTGCTGTGTGTCACTCTGCCTAAAGAAGAGAAAATGTGCTAAAAATCTAAGTAAAATTTTGTGAGCTACACTAGGAAGAGGAGTGAGAGTGGCAGACTTTTTGCCTTTAAAATTTACAAATTCCAATTCATATTTTTATTTTGTTTTTCATAGCTTTTTGGCCAAGTCAATGTAACATGAACCTATAAAGAGTAAGTTCAGATAGAGGAGGTGGTAAAATAGCCATATTGTAATCACTTGGCCTTTCCTAAAGCTGTGATATTTTTCTTAATACTCTTAGGTTTTAGGTTTCCCACTTGAAATGCCCAGACCGGTTCCCCAGAGGCGGTACAACAGATCGCCATTCATAGTTCTCCTGACATTTTGCGCCTTTTTGATTGCCTCATTTTTCTCCAAACTGTAGCACCTTTATAGATCCAGATATGTACTTGTCCTCTATGATGTGTGCACTTCCTAATAGTTGAAATGTTATTTAAACTGTTAATGCACTGTACCAGGGCTGTGCACGGTGAGGTGGGGCAAGGACTGTTGCCTTCAGCTCTGATACCTGCTGACTGTCCAGCCCAGAGCTGTACTGGCCCTTGGCTGCCAGCTTGTGGTGCAAACACACTGTGGTATTATTAGCCCCTGCCACCTTATGCTATTTCTGGTATATTTCCTTTCTGATATATTCATTGTTAGATGTCCCCCTCAGTGTTCTTTAGAATTTTTGAGACATTTATTCAGTATTTGCAAATTTTTATGCTTTGATCTTAACTTTGTGAGCACATTAACTCAATCATTTTGCATAATGCTGTCAAATAATGTCAGTCATAAATCTCTGCTTTATCTCTTTATTATTCTATATACTATTTGAATTATTTTTAAGTTACATAGCATTCTTTTGTAAAGTTTAAATAAATGGACCTCAGCATTTTCTACATTTTCTTCATTCTTTTTCACTTGTGTTATTTGTAGTAAGTCAGTAAAAATAATTTTAAAGATGCAGTAAAGGATAATGTTATGTAAAAAGTAGGTAGAGACTAACAATATGGACTTGATAAATGTGGTGATGTTCCCTTGAGGGCAGCAGAAGTATTGTAGCTTACATCAGTTGATGGGATTTTAAGTATAGTAAACCAGAACAATTTAAGCTGGGATTAATGTAAATTAGACTAATATCACTCTCTAGAAAAGGGTCAGTACCTCATAACAAAGAAGTTTTATTTCTTGATGCCACTGCATGTGTTCAATGGTAAGCTCTGTACTTTTTCTCTTTCTCCCGTCCTCCTGCTTCGCCTGGTTGTGGACACTGTGCTTAGTGCTGAGAAATGCAGAACATGCTTGTGGAGGGCATGGCAGCCTTCTTCATTTCCTACTTTAACATCTCTGGCAACATTCCCAGGTTGAAAGCTGATGGAAACAAAGTGCTCTTTAGGCCGCAGATATCTTGAGGAACGTGTAGTTCTGCTTTCTTGGCTGGTTCTTGGGTAGTTTGCCATGAAAAATGTGTCATAGCTGTGTGATATAACACTGAAAAAACCACCAGCCTTAGAGAAATCTGTTTATAGATGAAGTTTAGTTTCTTATAAAGAAATGTAATGAGTACAAACTATATTTAGAAACTGATTTTTTTTAAGACAAATGCACCAAGGGTGTGTTCATTACTTCTCTAGGTTTCCAGCACCAAGATGTGCTTTCTCAGCTCTTGCCCTCTTCATCATTCATTCTGCCTCTCCTCCACAGGTCACTCCCTGACCTGTTCACACACCCCTCTCTGAATTTTGGTCCTGTGCCCAGGCTCACTGATCCCGCCTGGGGACACAGGGATGTCCCCTGGTCTGGGGGTGCTGGTGCTCCATGCTCTGCTGGTGCTCCATGCCTCTCCCTTCCTGCATCCTGGCTGATGTACTTCTGTACTTTTCCTGAGCATCTCCTTTGCCACCTCAGGAGATCCTCGGTGGGGGTTGTCGGGGGCTGGGCATTATGAAAGGAAAAAAAACCTTGGAGAACAAAATACCTGGACACTGCCAATGTTATCCATACCATGGGAAAACAGTTGTCTTCCCAATGGGCCTTATGCCTAGTAGCAGCGTAAGGTGCCACTTACTAATGGCAGCAAATGAAATATTGTTGCACTTTACGTTGGTGATTCTGTCAAGGTGGTTTCAACCATGCTGAAGCAGATTTAAACTTAATGGTACAACTTCCAAATGTGAATTTCTCATTTAGAAGGAGAAGTCTGAACAGAAATAAACGTGTATGTGTATTGTGAGATCCAGAAAGTAATTCAATCAGACCTCTCCAAAGTTTTGCTTTTGAAACAATCTAGTATGCTGCAAAAATGACTTTCTTTTCTTTAGGCTCCCACAGATTGCAGCACAGAAAATCAATATTTTTTCTGCTAATGTCAATTTTTTCCATTAAAGGATATATAAGGAAGCACGAGACTTCTAGGCTTCTCTGACTTCTGTATGCTTCCCAGACAGCTAATCTTTATTTATCTTTATATTTTGTATAATGTGTACTTAATGCTTGTCATTTTATTTTCATTGCCAACCCTTACGTGTGTTTACAAGTTAAATACTCAAATAATGAGGGAACTGTGGTGTATTTTTAAAGCCTTTGTTCAAGTACCTCAAGTTAAGAGGGTGAATGTTTTGAGGAAATTAAACTTCATAAGAAACTGAAAATGATCCTTATCATGGGTTAGTTTTCTGTTCACTCAGTAATGTGATGGCTTCTCTTATCTTTGCAGTCCCTGAAATTTGTCAGCATTTAAGTATTGGTACTGTGGACCATTTGTTCTTCAGTTTAATTTTTATGAACTGAAATGCTATAATTTATAAATACCTGAACAAAGGTTTCCTATTAATATGTTTACAGCAAATGCATTAAACTTTTTCATTTTGTTTGTTGCTTTAATGATCTTCTAGCTATCCCTATAGATTTGAATTAGAGATTATTTTTTTTAATTATCTGAAGCTAATATGCACTTTGCATTTCTATTTCCATGGATTGATTAAGAGTAGCAAAAGAGTGGTGTGATCAAAGGCAACACAACGGGTCAAAAGTGAAAGATAGCAAATGTCAAAGTTTAGGTTTTGCTCGTTATTTCTGTTCTGCTAATGAGGGGTTGTGTGCATATGAGCAGGAGGCAACAGCATTTACTCTGCCAGATGAGAAGCAGAGAAGTACTTCAGGTCAATGGTGCTCAGTCTAGGAGGAGATGGATCTCGCAAATAACGGTATTAGAATTTTGCTAAAGTTCCTCCCACGATGTTTGCTTTTACTGTTGCTGCAGAGTTTGCCTGAACCTAAGAGCAACCTCTCATGTGGTTTCACTTGATGATCTGTGAAAGACCGACCTAAATAAAAATGGGGAATATGTATCTCGCAAAAAGGGCATGAGGAAGACACCAGTTAGCAAATGGGCTCTGTTGTTCAGAACTGAGAAACTTTAAGCAGAGACAGAATATTTTTCCCTTTGGGTTATGCCCGACCGCAATGGAGACTTCTGAACGAGTTTATAAACCCTTGTTCAGCCGCAGCAGAAGCGCCGGCCGGGCAGCCAGGCATCAGCTGCTTCGGGCAACGGCTCTGCCCGTGCTCGTGTGGGGCTACAGAGGCTTGCAGATACTTTGGTTAGCAATCTTACGGTGAGCTGAGCAACATATTTCATTGTAATCAACGTTTCACGCGCTTCAGTAAATTTAGTACCACGTTCCAGTTCTTTCTGCACACAAACCCACGTTTTCCTGTCTTTGTTATTAAACTGTCTAGCTATGAGAGGCAAAGTCAGTGGTAAAGAGAAGTGCATGAAGGAGAAAGTAAGTGGTAGAAAGACAGAAGTAAGCATTTCTACTGCTATTTAAGAGAAAATATGATGTTTTATGAGTAGTTTCAAAGACTAAAATGTAAATATTTGAAAGGAATGGGTGGTAGATTTCAAACTCATGGCAGACGTTTGTCGCAGTTGCCTGTTGTCTTGCTGAGGTTCTGACTGGAGTGGTGTAGAACTGGAGACCAGTGTCCTTCACAGACGTAGAAAGAGTTTTATTTTGCAGGGTTTTTTTGTTTGTTTGTTTGTTTTCTTAATAAAAATGCATGGATGAAGCCCTGCTTGGTAGAATAGATGCAATTTTCCTGCTGCAGAATGCTTGTTAAAAATTGGAGAAAATAAGAGTGAATATGAGATTTTCTTTCCAGAACACTGCAATTGCCAACCAAATATCTAAAGTGCTTTTTTTCCCCCCTCTCTCCTAGTTAATCTGCCTTTTAGCATTTTTATAGTTGAGAAGCTATCCCAAAACACTTATTTGTTAGGTGTCACTATGTAGCATTAATACAATTAACCTTACCAATACTTTTTAGTTCCTTAGCGTATTCACTTGGTAGTCTTTCAAGAATTATTATACTGCTATTTTCTGATGTTGATTAATTTTGGAACAAGTATTGCATACAGCAGGGGAGTTTCTCTTCTGTGTAAATGGCTATGGGCATCTTGGCTGAGGTTGCTGACACATATTTGGCTACATGCTGACTTACCAGCTCTTGTCAAGGACTAAGGAATGTTGCAAAAATAAAATGAGTTACTTAAGAAAATTACTGTTGTTCTTACAGTTGGAGTGATGTCTTCTCCAAAGGAAGAAAAAAAATTTGTAACACAGCTTGAAAGTTGATATTGAGATAAAATAAAAGTCAAGGTTAACAAAATATTTTATGATGATGTATATTAAATTTTCCTAAAATGCCTTTTCAAAAAAAAAAGTGGGTAAGTTGAGTATCTTTGTTCATTCAGTGGCAATATACACATTAGTGAAAAGTTTCAGATGAAAAACACTGACCGGGTCTCACTTTTGAGCAGGACTTGGATGCTTCTCTGCAATTCAGTCCTTCGGTGTAACTTTCCGGAGGTATGTTTGTTTGTAAAAATGACAGTGTTATGATTGGTAATACATAATATTTTTTTTAGATAATGTTTATGTATAAATAAATGTCTCACAATATATTTTCACTGTCTAGATGATAGATGGCTCGGAGGCAATGCAGTTCAACAGTTTTATTTTAGTGAATTTACAAATACTGAGTTGCCCTGCATATAACTTGAGTTTATAGTTTGTGAATGATAACAAGGAGCAGAGGGAGAATTTTTTCCTGTATTTCTATTTTTGCTGTATTTTTTATGGTTTTTAATATAGTAGCATTTTATCATTTATACTTTTGGCATTACTTTTGCGTGCAATACACTTTTCAGGACTGTTCTCATGCCTAGAGGTTGATGTCAGACAATGTTAGGAGATTTCTCAGCAGCTATGAAATCAGTAGACAGCAGTAAGAGAAGCTTAAAAAGGAGATGATGAACTTCAAACCATGGCACTAGAAGTTCAGAAAAACCTGATGGCTTGAGTTGCAATTTCTGACACAAAGTGTGTAGGTCTTCATGGCCAGCAAAACATGAAGTGAACGCCTCTGTCTCCTTTTATGCTTCATACGTGGTACATAGCTATTCTGTTTCATAAACATATGTGATTCCCCTTGTATTTTGGTCACCAGTTTTATTCACACAAATTTATCATTAGAATCCTGTCCATATTTTGTTGAATCTTGCCCTGGAAAATCCAGATTTATCAGCATCTCGTGTGAGAATAAGAAACTCTCAGAGTGGGGACAGTGCTCCCTGATTTGTCGAAGTCAGTGAGCAGTGAGAGGAGCAACACTTAATGAAGGCTGGTTTATCAGAGCCTGTGATAGCCAGTGCATGTTCTTGGCTCTGTCCAAGAAGATAAAGATAAAATCTTACAGGGTTGCTAACAGCAGGGGAGGAGGTGTGGATAGGATCCTGGCAACTGGGGAGCATAATGATACAAGAAGAAAGTCTGACGTCAACATGAAAGAAAATGTTTAGTGTCCTGTCTTGAGCATAAGTGTATTATTACCTAACGGTAATAAATGCCTCCTCTTCAGGTTGAGAATCAGTCCTAATAGAATTTCAGGTGAATATTGTGCTTCTTGCTTCTGAGAAGTCATGACGACAGTAATTGAAACAACCAGATTTATGCTCAACTGCTTACTGCTGGAGGTCTTTTGGTTGTCTTTAACCCAGCAATAATTTAGGTCACCTTTTAATCTAAGTAAAAGAGACTATGCATACAGAATGTCCAGAGGACACTGTTGATTTTGATGCCAGTGTACTGCATGAAATTTCAGCTTCTAATCTTTGATATGAAAAAAATATGGCTTTTAAAATTATTTTATAGTTTATGGGGTATATTTCTTTGTTTGTTTGTTTGGTTTGGGTATCCTCTGATCCTCCTACTTCTAAGTATAGTACCAAGTTCTTAAAAATCATTTGTTTTATTGAAGATCAGTGTGGATATGCAAGTGCAGCAAGAGTCTGTGAATCTGTGATATCTCTGCCCTGCGATTTGAAGTGCTTAAACAGTGTCCTCCTGGAGCCCCACTGGAATAGATGAAGGGCTATGTGTGTGGTAAACTCCAGGGCCTACACATAAATAGCTGTACAAGCAAAAGAGTCTTCTAAAAATTAGCAAATGCAATGCAAATACAATGCAAATACAAAACCCCACATTCAGTTGTTTTGGTTTTTTTTCTTCATAACGTCAAATAGTGCAAGGGATGTTTTAACTCATCATATTAGTTCATCAGAAAATTAACACGGTCCATAGTAGTAGTTGTAAGGACACGTCTGACTTCAATTTTCTTGTTATTTGTCTCCTGAATACAGTCTACCACTGTTGCTTGTTTTATTAACATTTCAGAATGCACAATAATTTACAATAGAGAAACATCACTGCTGTTGTCTCTTCTTCCAGGCATGGAAAGAAAATGTCTTTTCATATGTATTTATATTATGTATGTTAAAGCATCGTTATGAAATTGAAAATGCCTCTGAGTACGTTTTATGAGACTTGAAAGCCCCTGTGTGATAATGGCAGGGTATCACTGACCTTGTTGTTGTATTAAGTCCTAGTGGTAGCATTTCAGGATGTGGAACATCTTGATAGTCAGTTATCTGTGACCTGGGCTTCTCAGATGGTCTTATTGTTCAAGTGTTCTCAGTGGTAAAATCTGCTTTCTTATATTAGAGAGCTGGAACGCTTTCTTTGGACAGGGAAAAATTTCTGAAAATGTATAACACTTGTAAGAAAGAACCACCCGTTTTGGAAGTAATAGAAGCCAAGAATGTTTTTTGGCCAAAAATAGTTACAAGTGCTTGCAAATCTAAACAAACACCATAACAGAGCTTACTGACCATTTGTGGCTAAATAAGTCTACCAGAAACTGCAAAGTTATATCTCTTACTCTGTGTAGTGGGAGCTATTCTCAGGCTTTTGGAAATGGGTTGATCCGTGGGGGAAATAAAAAAGAACTATAGTTAAGACAGAATCCTTAGAAAAGAACTGCTTTGAAAATATTTTTTGTTCCATTTTTTCCTTTCCTCCGCATGAAAAATGAGCACAGGGTGGCTGTGGCAAGTTAGGTCTGCTGAGCCCTGTGTCCTGCCTGCGGCAGTAACTCCCAGCAGGGAGCACAACACGCTGCTCTCAGTGGTGCTTCCCCAAGCCCTGTCACACTGGGAAGCATCTCAGATAGCTTGAGATACCTCTTACCCTCCCTAGTTGGCCCAATCACTTCCTAGACCTTAAATTTGGTATGTAGATGTGCTCATTATAGTGTGCTACAGCGTGTGTAGTTTTGAAGAAGCTCAGGGAAGACAGACGTCGCATCCAGTAATGTGGGCTGGTTAGCATAAGCTGGAGAAACCTTTGTCACGGGGCAGAGACTACAGTGACAACAGAGTAAACACAGCTAAAAGGAAAATTTGGTTAGGGTCTTAAAGCATCCACTGTAAGTTTCTACGTGGCATCTGTCGCATGGCTCTTCAGGGACGATGAAAACTGGGGAGGTTCAGTGGATCTGAACCTCTGGGGGCCAGGCAGAAAATAGAGAGGCAGTACTTGGATCCACAGAAGAGGATTTTTGATTCTGTTAGGTTAGGAAGTGCAGTTTATTGGTTCATTATACTCTGAAAAAAAATTGCAGTTTTGTACCTTTTTTAGTGAATTTGGATTTGATTCAGCAAATATTTTCCCTAAAAGGAAAAATGGAGAAAAATTTGAAAAGCTGGCATTTCATTTGAATACGTTTGCAATGAAGTGATCATTTTGGTATCTCTTGCTGTTGAAATGGACTTTTTCCCCCAGGTTACTTGAAATTTCTCCTTTCTTCCTCCTTTGGTCCCTGAACTAAAAAAAAATCCACTATTGATATAGCCATTCTTATTTCAGTGAAGGATCTGAGGTTTATGAAACATGTCAATAAACATGCCCAAGGAAAAACTTGGCTGTTCCAAAAATACAAAGCACACTTTACTAGTTAAGAAAAGCCGTCCCAGCATATGGTGTGTTTCTTTTAAGATGCAAAATATTCATATACTGAGACGAACCTTCTGGAGGAGCTTTGAGGCAGTAGCTCCTGCTCTTAGAGCTGCTGCCTTTATTTGATTCAGCAGAAATTTAATTTCTGAAAATTTTTCTTCCCAATCTCTAAAACGATGTTAATAGTGTCCTGCCAAACTGTTGTTGACAATCTATTTCTTGTAGGATGCTGTTATATATAAATAGCTTTAAAAGATATATTTAATTTTTCAAGCCAGGAGAAACACTCAAATTTGCTTTCAGCATGAGTCTAGAATAATGTTAATGTCTCTGGCATAATAGTTGTTGTAGTCCTGTAGGACAACTGTTGTACACATTATCTTACATGACTGTAGTTGCAGAATAGATTGGGTTTTATATGTGATTGACATGTTATTGCATACAGGGCTGCCTCAGCTATTTTTTTTCCGTGCCTCCCTTGCTATAGCAGTGACCTGTGTTCGCTGCCACAGTCCTAATGTGACCTTCATACAGACCAGAAAAAAACCCATCTTGTTTGCTCAGCATCCCAAAAGACAATTAGGAATGGTTGCCCGAGCAACATAACATCCTTGACAAATACCACAGGGATTGCTGTGATGCCAGTTGGACCGTTCTGACAGAAGTGGCATGCTTCCACGGGCAAAACAGTGGAGTAACGAAGGAATGTTGTTGCTTTCCTTTTGCTTTTTTGTCTTTGCTTGGACTCTTTTCTGCTGAAGTGGTGGAAAATAAGCAAAGGCACAGAGTAAACAGAGGAGTAGAAAAAAAAAACCCGAAACATTAAAAAGCATCACGAACAAGGAAAGGAATCCTGTGGGAAAGGGAGGTGGGGATGCTCTGCATTTTGGAACAAAGCGATGGGAAAAAGCAAACAGAAAACAGTGTCAACGTGGAAGAAGCATTTAAACAGAATAAAGCTATTTAGAAAAGGAAAGAGGGAGAAAACATGGGAAAAGCTGAAGGAGCAGTGTAAAGGGGTAAACATGGGAAATGTCCTGTTTTAAGCATCTAGTAACTCATGTTAAAACTGTATTTCTTCATGAGAGGTACAGTTTTTTGTCTTTGCTGAAAAATCTGTATTTCAGTGGATTGTTTGTTTGTTTGTTGTTTTTTCTTTTTTTTTTTTTAATGAAAAAGAAACGAACAGACTTACTGATGCTTTGATACGAGGGTTTGTTTCCCTAATACAAAACCTGCCTTCTGGGTGCAGGTGGCTTATCGGTCTTGTGTGGTTAAGGCACACTTGTATTTTGCAGCCAACAGCACACAAGGGAGCAATATTGGTAGTATCACATCTGTCTGCCTTTTTCCTTCTCGGCTTGAATGAAGAGCTACCTATTTTCAGCTAGGATAACTGCGGGAAGGCCTTGGCACCCATCCAGACAAAGGGCTCACACTCACATCGCTAATTCCATAGCGGGATGCTGCAGCTACTTTCCTGCTGTTAACTCACCTAATTTTCCTTGTTTTGTACACATACAGTCTGTGAATTCTGGGATAGCTCATATACCGTAAGAAGTATTTGTTCCATCTGTTCCAAGCATTTCAGCTTTATAATAACATCAGAGCAATTCAGAGGTTTAGATCTTGACTGTTTTCTTTAGCCAGTAAAGAATTCAAAATAAAAGCTAAGCCATGAGAAGAGAGCAACAACAACAACAACATAAATGGGAAATAAAAAATATCTCCTTTCAGTGTTTTTCCAGAGAGGTGTATGTGTTTGTTTGTTTGTTACCTTGGGTCTCATTAAGAGCCTGTTTATTGTGCCACTTAGGTTCTAGTTTCTTTAATTCTTACAGAAAGACATTCCTTGTTAGTCCAGAGATGTTTGTGTTCTCCTTTAACTGCAGTTTTGCTATGTAATTTAATTATGGATGATGTCAGCTTTAAGGCTTTTTTTTTTTTTTTCTCCAGCAGGATGGTTTGATGGGATCAAAAAAATCTGTTATGTTGATGTGTGTTCTAGTGTATGAAAATCTAATTTTCGCTGGTCATTGCATTACTCTGCTCTGTCAGCTACTTCTAATGTAGCTGCTACTGCCGACAGTGACCATTACTACAGAGGATTCATGCCTGCGGAATTGGGTTTAGAAATTAGGGTGCAGTGGCTTATAGGTTACAGAGCTCTAATGCTGGCTACAGCAAAACTCATTTCCCTTCCTGGACTGCTTAATAGGTGACAAGAATTTATTTGATACTTTCCCAGGGTTCGCTTCTGTTCATGTCCTGTTTATATTATAATCTGACCAACATTTCCTCGTGTTATCGCGTGACATTTTGATAGCAAGGTGAAGTTCTGATTGTCTAGTCCACCTCTTATACAAACGTCAGTTACCAAAGTAGCAGAACATAATGAACCTGCTATATAAAAGTACCGATACAGGTTGTCCTGTCCCGTCCCTCTAAATTCAGTCTTCAGAGCATTCCACTTCAAAGGACGTGTCTTTCTATTTTAGAGAGTTTGCACTTGATTTGAGTTTCCTTTTTGCTAAAATGTTTGTAAACTTGAAGCAATTGCAGTAGCGAGGCGTGTAAAATAGTCATCCTGCTATAGGAATTTGAGCAGATTTCTTGTAAGAGCTTTGAGTCTGCCATTGGGATTTATTTATTTATTTATTTAAATTTCAAGTCTAAATACAGATTTAGGGTGGTAATTTTAGGATCCTCTTTGTTAAAAACCAATAAAAATAATTGAGTCTTATGTCTAAGATAAAGCTAACTGAAATGAAAAGATGATATTTTTGAGTATGCTGTCCTCCGGATAATGCATCTCTGTTTATATAAATAGAGCTTTTTCTTCCTTTATTTTAGATGGTATAGTACATTTTTGCAATGTAGTTGCAGATAAAATTCTTCCAGTCGTTGTATGAATGCTGTAAATAATGAGGAGAGAGACGTAGCTTAATTTCCCTAACATTTAGGGAATAGAATAAATTTTTCTGAAGTGTTTTTAGTTTCTGCCTTGGAATCAAAGTGTCTTTTGTGGCATATGTATGTAGAGACTTATAGTTTTTGTCTATTGACTAAAATATAAAAAAAAGAAAGAAAAATGTTTATTTGCTCTTCAATACAAAAACTGTTTACTTTGTACTTTGCAAAGCTGTGTCTTTCATAGATTAAGTAAATTCTGACTGAGGTATCTACAATTTCTTGTATTTTAAACAATACATTAATAATAGTAGTTAAAGTACTTCTAATCATCATAATTGTCTTTAAAAAAATAAAATGACCATTCTATTATTGTAGGACTTTTTTTCTTTCCATTTATGTCCTTTACCTGCAGCCTGTGTAATCTTCTTCATTTCTGTTCTTCTGATCCCATATTTCCCAGGAGATCTCTATGTATTATTATTAGTTTTAAGTAGATTAAAATAGAATTCATGAAACATTTTCTGTATTATTGCTATTAATGGGATTGGGAAGGGGCTCTCTGGGCTGTTTTATTTAGTTATTTGCTTGTGTTTATATGTTGGTGTACCTTGTCATAAATACTTATGCAAGTCAAGAGGATTGGTGAGTCACTGTGATGTTAAATTCAGTTTACAGTCACCTCCCCACCCCCAAGTCTTACTCAACTCTTCAGAGATATATGGTCATTGATAATGAGTCATCTCTCTTGACTTCACTGATACAGTCCTGCTATTTCTTAAAATTTTGTTACTGTAGCAGATGTAGTACAGATACAGAACAAAATAAGATGGAATAGCATTCTCACAACCAAAAGGTACTAGCTGAATTCCAGTTATAGAATTTTTGTGTGCAGTACAGGTCAAGATACACTTCTGGGACTGATACTTCTAATTATTTTTTAATAACCACGTAATGAGTTTTTATATTTGAAGTCAATCACATACCAGTTTTTTACAGGCAACTTTCAGAACAGGTCTGCACATGTATATGCATTAGGGAGTTTTTAAGAGTATAGGAAGAGATAATGGTTGTCTTGCTTGGCCTGCTACATAACACAAGACATGCACTTAGAATTCCTGCAATAATCCAGCTGATGTCTACTATATTTTCTTAAGCAATAATCCTGGTCTTTGTTTATATTAACTCAATTTAGAAACATAAAAGTACACAAACAGAAGAAACCATCTGAAATACTGAATTCTGCCTAGATCGTCGCATGCATGGGCAATAAGGTGGTCTGTAAAAGTACCTGCCAGAAGTCAGAAACATGCCCAGCATCAACAACCCAGATATAAAAACATGAATTGCATTACCAGGAGAGCAAAATTATTTCCATTGTCTTGAGGTACCCCAATGACTTGGAGGTATTAATATGTCCCTAGCAAAGGGTTCATACTCACATGTCACATCACGCTCCTTTCTTTCTTGCTGTCTCCCCATAAGCCCTGGCAGTTTGACCTAGAGGAAAAGCTTGCTCTTCATCTTGGGTCTGATAATCAGATTAACTCTGGAAGTATGCAGGCTCTTGAGAAGCTTCTCATTCCCATCAGGATCATTGGTGCTTCCTGCTTGGTACCAGACCTGTGTCTTCTGTAAATCTTCGATGGTTCAGGATCTCTCTGGAAATGTCACAGTGGAGGAATAGGGCACTTTCTGGTGTGCGCAGACTGCTGGGACCAATGGTAGACTGTGATCTGACTCAATTAAGAAAAAAGAAACAGCGAACCCAGTGTTGATCAACACACCTTCCAGCAATGTCTGTTGTCTTCCCATTTCTGCAAAACCTGACAAACCGAACACAAATCAAATTGTTCTGATTGTCCTGCTTGAAAATGTGTACTTTATTTCTAGTATATGTTAGCTTCAACTTGAAAACAGTGCTTTGGTTCTGTCTCCAAATCTCTGAATTTAGAGCAGGCTGAAATCCAAGACTTTGTAAATTGCACTAAGTATGAGCACTGGTGACTAGGGTAAACATGTGCTGCATGTTAAGTGTGTACAACAAGGAAGGAAACAACAGCGCTTTTAAAAAGCTGTAATTGCAATTGACTGGGTCAAATCTAAGGCAAAAAAAAGATTGGAAATTATTTTACTATATGAACTCTTATTAAATTTGATGTTTTTTGTGAGTTGGTTTTTTTAATATACATTGTCTAATAAGAGTAGGAATGTTTTTCTTCACATTTTTGAGGCTGGAGAAAGGAAAGGTTGCAAAGCCCACTGAGAAGATGGGTTTGGTGAGTTGGTGGGCAGAGTGAGACAGGAAAGGGCAGCCAGGTGATATGAGAATTTCCATTGATAACACTTACTAACTGTGATGGCCAGAATGGTGATGCAGAAGTTCAATGTGCTATGGTTAGTGGTGAATCTTATATGCATCATCTTTATTGGTCTAGGGTTGGGTTTCTTTGCTTAAACAGCAGACAGTTTTCCAAGACACACCACGTTGTTGTAGCATTAATTTATGATACACTGGATTAAAGAATGGATTTTGTCATAATTTCAGTTTATTGTATTTTCCAGGATAATGGCAATTCATAAACAAGCTTATATTCAAATGTGAAGAAAACAAAGAGGATTATGTACAATACAAGATCTAGTCAAAATAATTGTTTTAATGAATCAACTGTGGATTCTCACACTACTGCAGCTGATCTGCCTTTTGAGAGAATTTAATTTTGAGTATTAGTTTTATTGATACTCTAATAAGATATCTGCACAGTATTAAAATCTTTGCATTTCAATTGGTATACTGCAGGCAAACTTGGTGCTGCAGGATTTAACTTTTTAAATGAAAATGCAAATACCTTCTTTCTGAATTCTAAATGACAAATAATTGAATAATGCGACAAAGTTGATCAGCAGATATGAGAATGGTATGGGCTGTTAAAGATCAGTAATCTGATTATCTATACTAAGAGAAAACCATTTCTTATGAGATTTAAAATACTTCATTTTCCATTCTGGTACATGAATAATTGCAACTAAAATGCTTTCCTGAAGAACTAACAATATAGCAATGGGATCATAATTTAGACCTTTTTTTTTCTTTTATAATTTTTGTGTGGCAAGCTTGAGGGTGCTCTTCAGGTGATTTGTATTTTGCCTTAGTGTGGAACTGCTGCACCCTCATCTCTCATGTGGCTTCAACAACTTGGTTCGTAGCATGGCAGGTGCAAGGTGATGTATTTGGTCACTGTGTGCTCTGTTTGTCCTGGCTCTAATAGTGGCTCTTCTGGTTAAAGAAAGCAATGCAAGTGGCATCTGCAGCTTTGCAGCACCACCAATCTTTGTGTGTCAGTTTCTTCCAATGAACAAGTACTCAATGGCACTATTTTCTCCGTGGTGGGTTTGGATTGTATGATGTGATCCATCCCTTAGGAAGCAATATGGTTTCCTTGTGTGGTAGATCACGGAGAAAAAAGGATTTGTCTATTTTCCATGTATCTTTTGGAGTAAGGAATAAGACCTGTTAAATCACAGCGTTGATTTCAATGAACCTCTTTTTGTGACAAAGACGTACATGTTTAATATCTTTGAACTGCCTATACTAATGCATAGACTTTTTTTTTCCCCCCAGTTTTCCAAGGTGATATTGTACACCAAGATACACTAGAGTTGTCTTTCTTTGAAGAAATGCAAAGCATCCAGGATTCCTCTCAGCTTCTTTGTCTCATGAAACATATGCTACTTATTATTCTATTATTCTAAAGTTCTATAATGACAGTTGTCATACATAGAAATTGTATTTATATGGTAACGGTCAGGTGATACTTGCAGGTTTTAGGGAAGTGCTGGTATTTCTGGTGGTGCTGGTTTATTCCTGGAGAGCAGCCTCACTCCCGTAGCTCCATGCAAACTGCAGACTTTGATTGCAGTTCAGAAAGACAATGTGTCCTAATGTGTATGTGGTGGGGTTTCTCCCTTTTTCTAAGTTTTGTCAACATTTTTGTTTTAAAGCATTTATTAAATCATTTCAATTAGGTTGCAGTTTTTCATATTACAGAATTAAAGTCTTAGGTATTTTGTTACGGTATATTAGAGCAAAAGTATTTCTGTAATAATTGGCTCTTGTGGCCATTCAGCCCACGAGATGGGCAAATGGTCAAAATCTAAAACATTCTTATTTCAGGATAAGTAAGACATTTCAAATTACAATAGTTAGTGTCACTGTGATTAAAAAATCCTAATTTTTTTGTGTGACTGTAGAGCTTAGGACACTGCAGAGTATTCCCGGTATCCGCAGTGTGGAGCGTGGGCAGTGAGTCATACACACTCCTGTCTTAACTGGCTTTGGGGGGGAGGATAATGCAAACTCGGCATTCCTTAGCTCTGGCTTCTCTCCAGGGGCTTTCAGGCACGGCAGAGTGGCAGTATTTACAGTGGCTTTCGTGATGGGAAAGGTTTTATTGATTGCATCAGTAAGACCATTGCCTTTTTGGATATGGTGGACTACTAGCTAGTGTTAGTTGAACAGTAAGATTTGGTTGCTGTCAGTCTGCTTTGAAAATGTGACCTGGTGGGCTCTGAGTGTTACTGAGTTTTGAATTACAGCTCTGTTATTTGACATGGGTGTGCCAGCTCAGCCAGACTAAGATTCCTTTAATTGTTCTGCCTTTTATTTCTCCTTTCTTTCCAAACATGTGAAAAAAAAATAAATGAAAAGGGCTTTTTTTTTTTTTTTTTTTTTTTCCTCTGGCACGGTATTATGCCATTTTCTCCAAGTGCTAAGTAAGTGCAAATGACTACTCCTCTTATGGTGAAAGAACAGGTCAAAAGAGAGCTAGCTCAACATTCTTCCACTATTAAAATATGATTAAACAGATACAGGTCTGTAGGGAAAATACTCCATGATGTAGCTATTATTTGTTTCTATTTGTTTCTATCCTGTTTGTTAGCTGTAGAATGTCACTTTGGTTTTATGTTTTAATCACCTCCCATGTTTAGCAATTGTGTCAATAGAGAACTGTAATCGCAAGCAATTTTTGTTTCTCTTGGCGCAGTAGTTAGTATCTTGGGGTGTGGTTGTGTTGCGTTGTGTTTTTTTTAAGGGGAACTACTGAGTTAATTATTCAATTGCAATGAACCGTATGAAGATGATGAATACCGGCCTGATGACTACCTTCTTCTGTTCTTTATTTTCTAGCATGATGCTTTGAGCTCCCTGATTTCACAAAACCTGTTTTGACTGAAGTGGCAGTTGCACTTTACAGTTCCCAAGCATTTGGAAAAAGGGGAGACTTGTCTCCCTGATGGTCAGTGACAGGCATTTTAAATACCACTTCTGTTGTCAGCTTGTTCAAGCAGGTCTACGTGATGGCTAAATCTCCTGTAGAGGATTATGGAGATGATGCTGTACAACATATACAGCAGTTAGATCAAAAAGAGAGTTGAACTGACAGATAGGTGTGAACTACCTGGAAAATTCCATTTATAGACAAGCATCTTCATAGTAAAGTATAGTAGATTTGGTTTAAAATTTGTGAATATTGTTTATTCGGGATGTATTTGATTCAGGACAACATAAGGAATTGGAACTGTTATTGCAGTCCTTCTTGTCTTGCACTATTTTCAGCTTCAAAATTGTAAAGAGAGATATCCAGGTAACTGACCCTATATTGGAGCTTCTTTGTGTGGCAGACTTTTACATGACATTAGTTGAGGTGACATTTTTGTTTCGATTTTTTAATAAAAATCTTATCCCAACTTTGTGTAGGAAAAAGTAAGAGTATTTAACTGATGGGGTGGGACTAGAACATTCAGTGTAGGCAGGTTGGTTATCATCCCTTCCTTTATTTTATGTAGTAAGGTCATCATTGGAGGTTTTAAAGGAAAGAGTAGTAAATTCAATTTATGCCTATCTGGAACAGACAATGTATTTATAGTTGGAAGATTCTTTAAGGAAAGGGTACGTCGAGACTTTGGCTCTATTTCATTTGATGGAATGTACCGTCACTGGAACATTTCATGATAACTTAAGTGATGAGTCATTTCCGACTCAGGCAAAGGAAAAAAATCAATCTATAAAGAAACCAAGCTTTGAAATGAGAGTGACAGCCAGAACAGAATTAAAATATGGAATGTTGGAAATCTGGATATGAAATTCTCTAGCATCTCCATTTTGTATGATTTTATTTGTCTAGTGGATACCGTAATGGAGAAAACCGTGCTTGAAAAATCTATCTCCTTTTAATGGAAGCTACTGTCAATCTTGTAATAGAATAAATGATTTAATTAAGTGTTCTTGAAATAGTTCTTTTTGTATAACCATGTCATGGTTTAGGCTGAATTGGCCAATCAGAATGACAGATGGCCCTTCTCCCTCACTTCCCTTCCCCCCAAAAAAGAGAGGAGAGGAATAGATAGAGTTATAAGTATAGAATGAACTAAACTACTTTAATGAAGTACGAATATTAAAATCAAAAAGGAAATAATGAAATAGATACAATATATACAAAACTGTATCAAGCTCCCAAGATGATGTCACCAGCTGGCACCAGGGAAGTCCCAGACTGGACTCAGCGATGGATGGGAACTGGATTCCAGCTCTGGAGTCAGGAACACATGCATTGGTATAAAGGCAGATGGACAGACAGAGTCCTCTTTGGACATCGGCCATTGAAGAAAGAGACTGACCCTTTGATCCCTCAGCTTTTATACTGAGCACAGAGCAGATGGGATGGAATACCCCTGTTGGTCAGGTTTGGGTCACCTGTCCTGTCTGCTCCTCCCCACAGGTGGGATCCCTCTACACTTTTTCTGTTTCTGACCCTCCAATGGGACAAATAATGAAATTGGGTGACCTTGGTTATTATAGCAACAAGTATAAGCAAGGGCCTCTCTGAGTACCGGTCCTTGACATGTAGCACAAATATTGGTCCTATCACTCTGAGAACGAGCAGTTTTCTCCACAGTATGCTGTTAATTTCAGAGTTAGAAGAGGCCTAGCTAAGAAGTAAAATTACTGAACAGAAAGTTGGTTCTGTTTTACCTCAAAGTGGAACAAACCAACTGTAGTTGACTTAAGGAAGTGCAATACACGACAGGTTTCTCTTTTGTGCTAAATTCTTTGAACTGTTAGCTTTCGGTTTACTTCGCTCAGGATAGTGAGGTGATGGTTGCTACACAAATATGTAAAGGTGGTGGTAGAGGAAGAGGAAAGCAACAGAAATGTAAGTGATAACCCTTTTGCTTGGATGCATAGACCATAGAAAAGTGAAGTCCTTGTAGTCTTTTTGACAGAGAAGTAGCAGGACTTGTTCCTTGTCCTTTATCCTCTTCTGAGTAAGGCCGTACAGAAAACGCCCAAGATCAGTGCCACTGTTGAGTCCTTTGTGTGCTAGAGTTATATTCAACGTTCACTGTTGACTTGGTCTTGCCAGTAGTCACATGCCATTCACAAATCAGTGCTTTTTCCCTTGGAAAAGGGACCTACTGAAGTGCCAACTCTAGTTTGGTGAAGCCCTCAGAGCAACAGGAGGCAGGGGAGGAGAGATGAAGATAAGAAGGATATGTATCTGTGATGGACAAACTTACGTAGCTTTATAAAGGGTTTAAGAAAACCTGCAAACATTTTAATAAAATCAAACAGTATTAGACTTCTACATTGTATACTAGCTATTTGTTTTCACTTTAAATTTTAAAGTCAAGGACAATAGCTGAATATTTGTTAGATATACACAGAAAAATGTTAACTCAGATCATTTTACTTGTTATTTCACTCACTTGTTCTTTCTTATGCAACTTCACCATTTAGAGGATGGGCTGGGTTGATTGTTGTATTTGGCTGAATCAAATTTCAAGACAATTTAAAGGCAGCTTATAATGCTTCCTTCTCTTACTGTTTTCTGTGCTGAATCATCCTGCATTTTTTAATATCACAGTCTTAATCTTATGTTACAATTGCTGGGTAATCCTTTTATTATTTGGATTTTTGTCTCCTGTCAAGCTGACGGCATCATTACCTCATCTTAGAAGTACCAAAAAAAATTTATAAATTTCTATATGGCTTTTATTTCTACTTGCTGCTGCTTTATGTTCTAGTTGCTCCCTCCTCAGTGTGGAAAGGAGCCAGCTGTGTTAGAAGTAGCATCTCAAGAACATGATCTGTCACATCAGCAATTCATAATTCTGTGCTATTGCTGAAACTGTAAAGGAGGCCTCAACACAATGTTGATCCTATGGGTGTTGCTGACTTTGATCATAGATTACCTTTCCTCAGGTGTTTATTATACTTAACGGTGCTGGATTCAAATTTCTGTGTATGTTGGAAAACTCTCTGACCCAAAATGTTTATGACTGCTGAAAACTTCCCTTGGATTCCTTTCTGTACAGCAGTTCATTACCATATACATGCTCTCGTATAGTTGCTGCAGCTCTCTAACTTCTTGCTGGGCCATTCCTTTGTACTTTAGGTTCTCTCTAAATCTAACAGATGTGATTAAAAAAGCTGACACTATTAGCAGGTAAAGTGAATATTGCTGTGGTCTCTGTGACATCCTTCGGCTTTGATTTTTTTGGCATGTGGATTAATACAGTGTATGGCAAATATTGTGGTATCGGTACTTGGTTACCACAGGTTCCTAAGGGTAACCACTCTAGGCTGAAATAGCTTGTTTAAGCAAATAACCACAAGATATAATTACTTTGTTAATTAATACAAAAGCTCTTTAGTTTTCTATAACTTCCTTTCTGGATTCATTACAATGAGTTAGAAATAATCATTATAAATAATGAAATAGGATTTTTATTTAAACCTCTATGTGAAAACACGGTCTGGGAAAGCAGGCTTGTCCTCTCTGTAAAAATGGTTTGGGGAGCTATCTCCTGCTGAGCCGTTCTCTGGAGGCTGGGGTCAGAACTCAGCTTAATGCCTTGTGCCAAAAACAGCATTTCAAACACAGCAGCATTTTATTGTGGGGTGTGAGAAAAAACAATTTTTTTTTAGAGATCATGTTGACAAACACAATCTGTTAATAGTTTGTTAGTGTAAAAAACAACATTTAAAAAGCAGGCAAAAAAAGTTATAGAAATACCGTTTTAGGCCGTGACAAAGCTTAGTATCCAGCTATGATTTCCCGGACACTGACAAAAATCTTTTCATTTCAGTGTTGGCTTGTGGAGATAGATCTGATGTACACTCTCTCTTTACGTCCCTGTGCTGCAGCAGGCAGCCCATATTTAGGAATGGTCAATTAGCACCATCATCTCTAATCTGTGGTATATAGTATGTCAGGGAAATAACCATCTGAAATGTGACACAATTATGAAAAAAACCCCATGCTAGATTTAATGCATCTCTCTACAGCTTATATTCCACAAGTCTTCTCCCTACTTCCCCAAAGTAAAACACGTTGGGACTGCACCAATGAAAATTTGAGGTGCCAGTTTTGAGGTAGAAGGTTCCTACAATAGCCTCACCAGTCAAGAATGAATAATAGCTGAGATGTTTGGAGTCATCAATCAGTTTTGGTTTTGGAACATACTAGTTGCAAAGATTCTTAACCTTTAATTGGTTGTACCTTAAGAGCCATTGCTTTTGGTTGAGTCCTGTGATATATATTAATATAAACATTGCAATGTAAATAACAACTCCTGTAACACAATGTATATATACATTGGTTTAGTTGTCCTGTGTGTATCCTTTCAGTGGAGAGTAAATGAAACAACCATAGACCAGACCGTACTCCAGAAAGCAAGGGATGGATGTGGAGTGTAATGCTCTTGCACTGCCAGCTGTGAAACTTCTTGGGAGGGTTGAGGCAGAAGTACCAGAGGAAAAGCAAGCAGAGGAAACTGGAGGGAGAATATAAAAAAATGTTGGGTTTTGTTGGTTATGAGACATTTTTTGAAGATGGGGGACTGTTAAATCATAGGTATGTGTGATGCAGAGCCTCTTTGTGAACTTGAGAAGCTAGGTAGCAGTATTTTATTCAGGCAATCAAAGCACAAATACCAATGATGTAACCGGTCATTTTGAAACCGGATGGGTATCAGCACTGGATCCTTTTAATGAAAGAGGGTATTCTTTTAATGAAATATTTTTGGCAGTTGCTGTAGCATCATAGAAATTTATTTTTTGTTTTCTTTTTTTTTCATTTCTGTCTCTAATGACACAAGTTGAAAATGCTTCACATTGTTGCTAGGAATTTGTGGACTTGAGTGTAAAGCCGCTGCCTTGTATAATGCCGTTAACACTTTCGGATTTTAAAAGCTTCTGATGGATTGCTGCAAACTTGAGAAAACTGTTAATGGCCATATTCTATTTTCGTTCAGGACAAAATACTGCAAGCTGCTTGGAACTGTGCTGAGAGTGCTTGGCACTTTTACAGCATGTCTTTGGGTACTGTTGCATACACTATCGTATGTGTACAGCACAGCAAGCATTTCATTCAGATGATTTGTGACAGTAGGTGCATGGTAATAGAATTATTTTCTTTGGTGCTTTTTCTAGTACTTAAAAATTTTATACCTCTGAAATACTTCTCAGTATATCTTTTCATTAAAATCCCATCATAGAAGAAACAAGAATTCTCCTCTTGACTAGACAGCCCTGAATCTCAGGAATTACTAAGGAAGAGTAAAATACTGCAAAGTCATACTGACTTCGTTGCTTCTGCAGATACAGCTTGGTTTGCGCTCACTCGCTGTTCTTAATGCAGAGGTCTAATTTATGGTTATTTGCTGCTTACTAAATTTAGATAAGACAGTTTTGCTTGTCTGTTTTTGAAACAAAGGTGAGGTATCTTACAGTCTGCTTTGGATTTGAAAATCAGTTTTTGTAAATTACTCATTAAGTTAAATTTTAAAAATAGGCTCTTCTGAATTACGTTTTGGAAGTGAACTTCCTTTCATTTACATGGCACGTTTGTGGGCCAAGTTGGTAGAAAGGCTACTCATATAGAAAAGTTGTGTTGCTAATCTGACTGCTTAGTGTTGACAAACTGCACCTAATAAGAGTAAAAAGTTCTAAGTACCCCTTAGAACCTGTTCAGATGGGGGAATACTTCATATGAACCCTCATTCTAGCTTGTCTGATGCCGTGCAGAAAACACAGGTGCAGTATTGCCATCGGAGGCAGGGATGACCTAAACAAGTGAGGATGTGACTATCCCTAGTACCGTCTGATACTGGTACTTCATCCTTCAGTCCCTCTGGGATTTGGACACTTTCTGGGTGAACTGGAAGAGACGTGAAGCAGCATCCTGTTTGGTTGTTTGTCCTACTCATACCTAGATGGAAAAGTCTGTATTTTGGTTAGATTTCATTGAGTTAAAAGTACGTAAGAATCGTGTTGCTATTCTGATTTCTATTTCAAGTATGGTAAAATGATTTAGTAGTGAAAAGATGGGTAGAAAAATTTTTATGGGCCATATATATAGTAAAATGGCATATGGGAATTTACGTACAGAGGTGAAACAATACCAACGCTTTTAGCTGGGAGAGGTGTTATCAGCCAGGATGCGTGGGTGCAAGAGTCCTTCTTTTATACTATTCAGTAATCTGAATTTTTTTTGAGGAAATGCTTTCACTGAAGTGTTAATTTTCTTGGTTGGTCTTTTGAAGAGTTACCATACAGATGAGACTGTAAGTTAATAATTAATCAGTCAAGTAACTGAAGAACAGTAAATAAATATTTCAACTTTTAACTTTAATGAAATATTCCAAGATTTTTAAAGTATTTTTACTGCTTTTTTTCTTTTCTATAGAGTGTGTGTGTATAAAAACTTAATTCGGAAAAATTAGTCATAATCCTGGTTCCAACAGTGACAATTTCTATAATTCATAATATATATTCAAAATATATAACTGACTTTCCACTGGTATTCATGTTTTTTTGATAAAGAGATGATAGTACTTCTATCACAACAGTCCAAAAGAAGACGACTTTTTGAATTGTTGCAGTAGCACAAGGCAGGAACAGTACCAACTTTTTTTTTTGGTTTTCTTTGTCAAGCTTGTCCCTACACTGTTGATCTTTTCATGAGCTGAAATGGCAACAAGTTTAGGCGTGCACTGCAGTTCAGTTGCTCTTGGTCAGTCTTGTGTTACCTCATGTGCACGAAAACTTATGTTTTCTGAGTTAGTAAAAACCCCATGTAGTTCACTGGTATATTGCGTGGCTTTTTTAGACTTCTTCATGCATTTGATACAATGTTATCTGTGTTCTAAAATAGGAAACAGTCAAGGCTTTCTATTATTTCGTTCATGTTTATAAGCATTAAAGGGCAAGATGTAATTTTAGACAACATGAGGTTTTCAGTGATTTGAGTTCAGACAGAACAATCTAAATTCATGCTTAATTGATGTTACTTTTAACTGGATGTATGTTTCTTTATGCGTTAAACAACGTCACTATTCATGAAAAGTCAGCACTTGGTGCTTGTGACTGATGATTCATCCTGTCCAGCCAGCCAGTGTGGAAATAGTCAAGACTGCAGAAGAACCCTTTTCTTGCTGTATTTGTTAACCTCATCAGTTTTCTGTACTCGAGTAGCAATTCTATTGACCACTAGATTTTCCTTCCATCTCTTACTATGCGCTGTCACCGTAGCTGAGTCACTGCCTCTGGCCAGCACAGGCCAGATGCTAGCTTTGCCTTTTGGCTGTTCTTTTCAGTTGCAGCATTTGCTATTTGCTTTGATGTTAACTTATATCAGACAGCAAAATGCTTGAGTGTTGCTTTCAGAACTGAGCCTCACATTTGGCTGCTCGTATTTGCTAAGCCGCTGGCCAACTCAAGGCACTTGTGCTTGCTCAGGAAAAGGAGGAAACTGTCCGTCCCCCCGTCGCCCCCTCCAATAATTTTTTGCCTTCTCTCTCATCTTACCTTAAAAGAAATCTTAATTTTTCACCTTCAAAGTTCTGTGATGTGTGTCAAAGCTTGCTGCGGGTTTTGTTTTCAGTCTGCCTCACTGTTACTCTGAGAAACTGTCCAAATGGCACCTCTCTAATGATGTCTACTACAAATATCAAATGTGAAACTGTGGCATTTACAGGTAGAAGAGCAATGTATCATTTTATATGTTACCTATTTTAAAAAAGTTTTAAATTCACCTTAAAGTATCAGAGGGCTTTTTAAAACTTGGGGTTTTTATTCTTATAAATGTAGCTAGAAAGAAAAAAAATTAAGTACCTTGTAAATATAGCATGATTGGGAAACTTTAAAAAATTAAATTGAAATTAAGAAATTTGATTTCCTGTATGATCCATTGAGTTTTTGAAATTAATTTTTTTTTTTAAAAAGGATATTATTTCTTTTATTGAGTTAATAGACCACTACATAAAGTTTCAAAAGTATGTAACTGAATAAGAGATAGTGTATTTTTGTGGTGATTTTAATTATCAATGTATGCTAAATGTTGATAGATATACCAGGTTACCCATATTTCTTGGTAATATTAGGTAACAGTTATTTGCTGACAACATTAGCAAATTAGTTGCAACCTTAAAACATGATTTAATTTGTCAAAAACTGACAAGTTGTTTCTTACTAGTGAAATTGAGGAGTTATTCTGGGTCTCTTTAAAGTCGGATTGAAATTAGGCAGTTTGGCATTTTCCCTTGATATCAGTTTGGGAATTTTGCATTTGGGCACAAAAGAAAATGTATTAGTTCCTGGTAAATATTCTGATAAAGCACAATGACAAACAGTGTTGTGCATAATTGGCAGCCACTTACCATTTAGAGCTTGAATAGAACTGTTATTTCAGATCATTAATAAGAACTTCGTGAGACTTGATTGCAACTTGCAAACTCCACGTCTGCTGTGACTGACTCGATTCTATGCTAAAATTAAACTCTTTCTTCTTAAATGTTTTTGAGAATTACAGCTGAAAAACACTAAGTGCTGCTGTTGGTGCTGGCATCACTTTAAGCCCTTTCATTAAAGATTGTTTTGCAAAGAAAATTACAAATAACATGTGATAAAATGATAGTGTACCACAGGTTTAGCAGTGTTGAAATAAGACATCTTTTGCTTGTTGTTACACCACTTGATTTTTGTTCAGATCAACCTGAAGAAAAACTTTCTCATATCTCAGCCCTAGAGAGAGAAAGGCTGGGGCGTAAACCTCTGTATTGGAAAGTTGCAGGATGCAGATAATCAGGTCTTCTAATTGTAGGTTCTCTTTGTTTAATTTTTTTAATAACTGGAATCTGCAGCTGTGGCCTCTCCCATGAAGACCAGGTTTTTTTGCAAATTTGTTGCTGCAAGCCAGCCTTCAAGGCTGTGCTGTGTAACATATAGAAGTGGGGCATGTATAGAGCTTGGATTAGAAAAAGAAAGATAAATTCAAAGGATCATGGTTGTGTGCAATTTGCAGGAGGAACATGAACAAAGAAAGAAGCAAAAGAAACTGGCATGGTTATGAAATATAAAGGAGTAACTGGGTCTGTAGGGAGATAGTGTGTACTTCGTGGCTGCAGGATGAGGGAGAGGAATAATGAAAAATACTGGAGTGGGAGCAGCAAGGTTGAGCTTTGAGGGGGATGGGTCTGCAGGACACAGAGCACTTATGGGAATCTAGGGAGATGCAAGATCACAAACAGTTGGGAAAAATGAATTAGTAGTAAAAAGTTAAGGTATTTGTAATATATAGTGGCATTTTAGGGATTTGTGTTTCCACTGCTCTGTTATCCCTACAAGTCTTCCGTGCTGGTTATCACAGGTTATTCATATGCCACTTGGGGGATATGGAGACGTTATTAAGCATCAAAAGGCTTGCAAGCACCTCGCTAGCACAGAATAGCCTTCCTCACTGGCCTGTGGAAAATTAACCCATTTTTCAGTTGATTGACTAAGCTTGGTGCACCCTATTTCTGGATTGCATAGCTCCATCTGAATCTCTCAGTCTTATTCTTCACTGCCACGTTGTGGTTTATCATGTGTCAAGTAGAGGAAAACTAATTTAATGTCTTGCAAGTGGTGCTAATGCAGCAGGTCATGCAATAATGATCATCACTCACTGAAGTGTTAAAAGGCAAGTCGTTTTTAAAGAGAGATGAAACAGGATTCTCAGCTAGGCATTACTCACCTTGGTGCTTTCTATAAAACACCAAAAGGTACTAAATGTAAATGTCCTGTCCCTAATTATGGGGAAGTGTAAGTAGAATTTCTGTATATCATGTTCAAAGAGAACAGCAATGTTTGTCAGGAGGGAAGGGTGGTTGTTTCCCAACACACAAAGAAATAGTAAAGAGTATTGCTCACCAGCTGGGATTTTTACAGTGTTGCTAAGTTATGGATATACAATTGTTAATTGTCTCCAAAGACTTTTGGTTGGTTTTTTTTTTTTCATGTTCTTATAGTTTGATCCTTCCTTCATCCCTCAGAGTTTTGTTATGATCTGTGAAGCTTCCCACAGCCTTGCAAGGTGCGGTTCTTTGGGAATCAGTGCCCCGCATAGCTTGCACCAGTTTTGGTAAATCTGATGGAAGAGTGTAGCGTTGGTTATTATGAGCATGTATGTGATTGGCTATTGTGAAACTCGTCTATGATTGGAATAATTGCTCAGGCATACATCTAACCAGTATACTGTCAAAGCACATCACATCTGCTACTGTGTGCAATGTGGTTAAGCAGCATCCTGAAGCAAGTACATGAACAAGTAAGCGTGTTGCAGTCAGAACTAGGAAAGTAACCATTGCGCTCAAGAAACCTTTCGGCCCTCCTCTTAATTAACTAAATACAGACCTTTCTGCACGTCTGACTATAAAATCTGTGTCGGTTCTTTAATTATGCCAATTCTTCTCTAAACTTTATCAAACTTATTAAAATTCTTTTAAAAAGCTTAAAACTGACATTAGATGCCTAAAGTCTTGTATCAATACTAAATACAATATATTTGTGCCCTAGCAAATTTTGCACTTGAAGAGAGCTCTTCTGTGTAGTAGGCAAAGGTTTAACAAGGGTCCTTGGCTAAGGATTGAGGTTAGATACATTTGATGGAGAAATAGCATGCACATTCTTAAAAATGCAGGGAGATTAATGTTTACAAGATCTTATTAGGATTTGTGGTCACTTTCCAACACTAGATGCTTTTGCATCAGTGTTGCATGATTTGCTAAATTATACGGTTTATTTCAAACAGGAATTAAGCTGGAAAATTTCCTTGGTCATTTTTATGTTAGATGATCACAGTTCTATTTTTTAATCTGTTTATGTATAAAAATCAATACAGGAGTAATTTTCTGTCTAAAATATGTTTGGAAATCAATGGTTGATGGAGAACATACAGCTTTTCAATGATGAGAATATTCTAGGACTGCTCAGATTTTTAATTTTTTTTTTATGTGAAAGGTGCCCGAGGGCTTTTCTTTTCTGTTAGATCATGCTTTGTGTACAGGCACAGGGAATTTAGTGTAGTGTAATTTCAGCTGAAATTATTAGCAGTATTGGAAGTAGAGAGTTCCTTCTATGGCAAATGAGAAACAGTTTTGAGTATTTTCACACAGTTGTTTTGTCAGTGCAGCTGAGTGTTGATTAATTAGTATTTCAAAAGTAGGAAGAACTAAACATATCTAGATACGGATATGTGCAGGACTTAGTGTTTAGTGTGATCAGAGGAAATAGTATGTATTTCACTCATGCAAGAGAGTCAAGATAACCAGCTGTGAGTTAAGAGAAAAGGAGTTTTTTGAGTTGTACTGGGTTTTTTTGTCACTGATTTGTACTATCAGGAAACTACTTCTGAGCAACTCGCCTATTCTTGTGCTCATTTTAATTCCAGTCAATGTATCTTAGACTTTGGAGGAGCTTGAAAAATTATTATTCCATCTCATGGTCTTTTTAGCCATACCTGTGACTCCTATTGCTTTTGTAAAGTGCTTGAGAAATTTTTGTACTTCCTTGACATGAACAATAATAATCTATTTTTCTTTTCTGTCTTTCTAATGAAACCATCACACAAGAAGGTGCAAAAAAATTCAGGTAGCAATGAGATAAAAAATGACTTTATGATGTCTTCCCGCTCTTCCATGGAAACTTATGTTTTAAACATGTCAATATTCAAGAAATATTCAAGATTTCTTTAAAGCAGTAAGGAAAACAAATATTAGCAGTGATTAGAATATATATTTCTCTAGACTTGGAGAGCACTTAACATTGTTTTATACAAAAGATCAGTCTTAATACATGCTTAGTGACATATAGGGATAAAATTGGAGAACCTCAAGGTGAGAGTTTAATGGGTGCACCAAAGATCAGGATTAAGAACTAAAGTTTTATTCCTTTTAGTTTATCCCTCTTTTTCTGGGTTGATTTAGTCTTTTTGTTGGTTAGTTGGTTTCAGTTGTGTGAAGGGAGAGGGAGAGGCTGCATTATGATCTAGACTGAACTCTTACCATGGAATGCACCGTTAGAGTGCCCTGGATGAATTCTTGCTTCCAAATCAGCAGTGATAGCTGATTTTAGGAACATATTTTTTAAAAAATAAATTAAAAATTCCAGCCTTAATCTGAAAATGTCTTCTCATACCCCTAAAAACATCCATTGTAATCCTCGGTGTATTTTATCAGTGTTTAATTATCTTCACCATTATAAATCTGTGCCTTATTGCTAATCTGCTAATATTTATTTCTTCTTTTTGTGCTGTTAGATTTTGTTATACCTTTGAGAAGTATTCTAATAATAAATTCCTTTCCCCCCATCTAGTGGGCTATGCGATTGTCATCCAGTGAGCCTTCAATCTTCTTTGACAAACTGAATAGATTGACCTCTATAAATCTTTTATTAGTAGTGATGTTTTTCAATCTTATTGTCATGCTCATGGTTCTCCCTTGAACCCATTTGTGAATGTCTTTGAAATGTTGGCAGCAGAACTGGACATAGTGATTTAGTAGCAGTCACAGAGGTAATACGGCCTTCCTATTCCTTCTTGATATTTCCCAGATTATATATAAACCATTAACTATTTTATCCTGTGCAGCTGTGATCCACCATGACACTTAGTGTTTGGCAAGCTAATTACTTCCAAGAATAAAATTGCATCCCATTTTCTGTTCTTGGATGTGACCTTCCATTTAGCACCCCGAAAACCAGGTTCAGTGGAAGCTCTGGCTAATGTGCCAGTTTTGTGTCTCCCCTCTCCATGACCTGAACAAACCCCTTCAGCTGCAGTCTTGCATTTGCCCCCATAAATACATTGCATGTATAAAGAGACAGCAATGAATTTTTGTGGCATCGTCCCTACAAGCATTTGTTGATATGCTGTTCAAAATTCAAAATTTATAACATAAGCAGTTCTTAATTTGCTCTGAATCAAGGTTTTACTTGGTAGGTTTGGAACATATAGCAAAAATATAATGTTTGTGAGGTAGTAAAAGTAAAAGATACAGACAAACAAGAGATAGGTTAATAAAAGAAGGGAGTAAAATACAGCCAGACATGGATTTCAAGGGCCACAAGCACCTTTTAGGCTCCTGCGCTTTGGAAGATTAATACCATTTTTCTGAAAATATTTTGTAGCCCTTTTAAAAGGGAAATCGGCTTGTTTGCTTTACATCACTGCCCGGCTGAGATTATAATTATAAAACATTTTAAGAGTCTTTAGGCTTCTAATCTATTTTTCCTTTGTCCAAGTTGCCCAGTGGTAAAGAAAAAATTCATTACTAAAATAAGGAAAAAAGTGGCAGCTTTTTTTTAAAGAGCTTGTTGAAAATTGTGAGGGACTTTTCCATGAAAAAGATCAGGACACATGAAGCTCTTTAATTCTTTAAAGCATTTCCTGAGTTTTGATTAAAATTTTCAATCTCTTGATGGCTTTTTCTTTTTTTTCAAGAATTGAAAAATTTGATTCTTTGAAAAAAAATTTGATGGAAACAAAAATCCTGCAGTAATGTTTTTAGTTTTAAAATGGGGTGGAGGAATAGTAAAATAGAAAATGGGGTGGAATAGTATGTGTTGGAGTTTTGTTTGGTTCATTGTTGTTTTTTTTTTTTTTACAAAGCTGCTCTAGACTTACATTCGTCTAGAAAGGAGATAATGTCTACCAGTTACTTTTTCCTGTTCAATGTCTAACTGGTATATATTGCATGCTTATATTCATGTATTTTTAAATATGTATACATGTGTAACCCTCTACTCACAGCAATCTGTTACAAATGCATACAACACAGGTCAATATGCTGCTTCTGTAGTATGTAAAAAAATCTCCATGTCATCCAAATCAATAGTATTCTATTACTATGATAGCCTGAGGAGCACAGAGCAACAAAGACATCCTAATGAAAATTCTAGGGTCCCTTCAGCTATTGAAGCAATCCCTACAGAATGCAAATGAATTGAGGGCTTATTTTGAAATTATCATCTAAACTGGAGGTTTGGACTTACTGGAACTCCACTAACTACCATGTATGCTTCAGGGTTTCTGGAAGGGCAGAAAACAGCTTAATTGTTTAGGCAAGCAGAAAATAGGAAACACAGATGTTGTACTGACCTCTTGTCTGAATCTGATTATCTGTTTTTTGACCTCATCCATCTATTGGATGATGTCTGTCATAATTGTGTGTTTTATAGACAAATATGCCCCCACAAGTAATTTTTTTAAATATTATTTTTACTTATGTTATTGAGACATACTTGGACTAGCCCCTCAGGGAAAAAAAAATCCAAGTTATCTCAGTGTTAAAGACATCACTCCAGGTGTAAAATGTTGGAAAGCACTGCGTTCTTTTAAGGATGACATGAAAATAGGAGTGTCTCAGTGTTTAAGGTGTAGAGACTGTGTATAGAATTAGACTTTCTTAAAAGCAAAATACACACAAGATTCCACTGCTGCCCTTTCCTCCCTTGTTTCCCGCCCCCAACAAAAAACAAAACCAAACCCAAACAAACCACCAAAGCAAAGCCTAAGGACTTTAAAAACCACTGCATTTAATGAACTTTGTCATTTTAGGAAACACTATGTTAATTAATTTTAATTTCTTGATAATTCTTCCAACAAATGCTTGTTGTGGGAGGTTTTCAAATGTGAGGCTGTAAAACATGACTGCTATGAAATATGTATTCTTTCTTCCATTACTTTTGCTACATTTTTCACTATCAGTCAAGGAGAAGTGGTAGCCTAATTGAGAATAATGATGCCTAATTAAAAGTAGTGATATGGGTTTAAACTTTGCTCTTATTGACATAAACATTGTCTCTTAGCCAAGTAATTATCTATTTTTGAAAGAGTTTACAGCAAATTGTGTGTGTAAAATGGGTAAATACTGCTTTTGTCTACCATCATATGAAATAAGGTAAAATAGCAAGGATTTGGTTTTTTTTTTTTTATCAATTGAGTTTGGTGGTTGCATTGCTACAATGTACATCTGGTTATATATTTAGCTGAATTAGCTGAAGTAGTCAATGAGGTGAAGGAGGTAAGTTCCCACTTCTAACCATCCAGTAAGCCTTGTAAGTGAACATGAGAGTTTTGGTGAAGCCCAGCAGTGGAGTGGCTACAGGAGAGAGGCTGAACATGTGACCCAGTTACCCCACAGCAGAGAGGCTGCTGGTTGACACCGTGATCTCAGCCAGGTCATCATCACTGCTGCACTTGCACAATTTGCAGTTTCCATAATCATAGAATCATTTAAATTGGAAAAGACCTTTAAGATCATCAAGTCCAGCCATAAACTTAACACTGCCAAATCCACCACTAGAATGTGTCCCTGAGTGCCACATCTACTCATCTTTTAAATACCTCCAGGGATGGTGACTCCTCCACTTCCCTGGGCAGCCTGTTCCAGTACTTGATAACCCTTTCAGTGAAGAAATTTTTCCTAATATCCAGTCTAAACCTCCCCTGGCGCAACTTGAGGGAGTTTCCTCTCGTCCTACTGTTTGTTACTTGGGAAAAGAGGCCAACCCCCACCTCGCTAAAACCTCCTTTCAGGTAGAAAAATGTCTTCCCTTTGAGGTTCTAGATCCTCCTGAATATGGGATATTGATTGATTTAGGGCAGTATTTAAGTGTTTTATGTATTGCTGTATATATAATCAGATTGAGAATTTGTGTATGCCAGTGTTGTTATGAATGCCTGCAATTAGACATGTACATTTGTTATGAAACTTTGAATATGTAGCTTTTAAAATACTTGAAAGGGGAAATGGTAACACAATCATATGAATTCTAATATCTTCTACCTTAAAAGAAGATTTCCCAGTGTTCCTGTAGCACCTCATTTATTCCAGCTCATAAATATCATCATCACCCTTAGAATCAACGGTGTTGTTTTGGTATCTATCTAGGATTGATGACTGCTCTAGACATTAGCCTTGAGAGTTGTTACTGGAGCAATTTTGCTATCAAAACTGTGCTAGAAAAATGTGGGAAATCAATTTTCCTGATAGGAATTACTGTTTTTTTGAATTAAAAATAAAAGATTGCTCAATGCTTTTCCTGATTGTCAACAATCCAAAGGTAATCAATAATCTTCCTGAATGTGGATTTGGCCCTTTATTATTTCTGACAGGACCTACAAATAAAAAAAAAAATCTTAAAATGCATTGATTAAGTCCATTTCCTAAAAAGTTGATATTTTGCTAAAATGATGTGTCTGATTCTCAAATAGTGGGTATAAAGGGATTGGTTCACTTGTTTATTAAAAAAAAAAAAAAGAAAAAGAGAGAGAGATTGCTTATTTCCCGTAAGTGGTCTATTAAATCACCACAGCATTGCCGTCACACTGAGGTGATTTATTTCCATTATATTCTTATGTTTGCAGCATTGATGTACTGTAGAAAAGCGTGGTTCTGATTTTCCTGCACAGAAGGTCAGCAGTAAAGGAGGGAACAGGCACTTACATACCCCTCATCATGTGAGAACAAAGGTTGGCCTCCACTGAGTGCTTGAATATAGAATCACCATGTTACACAGCTGCAGAACGCCACAGAAAACCTCTTCCCTCCCAATGAAAACATATTGACAGATCAGCGTGAAGAAGCTTTGCTTGAAATAATGCCAGTGACAGTCGCCTATTCTTGGTTCATTTATGTCTAGAGGCTCAATTCTGCACCCTAAATTGTCTTCTCAAATTACTCCAATACTACACAAGATATTAAACAATCTATAAAGCATTCTGGGCATTCTTGAAGAAAAAACTCAAGAGTGAGAAACAACATAACAGATGTCTGTCATAAATGTTATTTGAATCCAGACTTCATTTGGAGTTACCCACCGAGACCTTTCATTTATCTATTATATGACATGCAGGTTTATTTATAACTCCAGATTCACGCAAGTCATGTATTTGTACATTTTTGCCGCTTCTACTAATAACTTTTTCACAAACCACACTGCACTTGGTGCAGTTGCCCACTCTTGGTGGAACATCTTCAGATTTTGGGAGAGGACAGAGATTCCCTAACCAGTGTCGATGGACTTGCCTCATGGTGGCAGCTTGTAAAGTGAGATAACAGCAATACCCTCTGATATTGCTTATATTCTTTTCCACAGTCTCCTTCTCTCCTCTGTGTCGCTCATTTATTTTGCACAGTTTATACAGCTTGTTTCCTAAGTCTTTGGCCAGTTTGCTCCCTGGTGTATTGTCTTATTTCACTCCTTGAGTATGTATCTCACTCAGACCTTTTAAAGTTCCTAATATTTTTTTTTTCCAATAAAAATATCTTTTCTCCATTTCATTCCTTCCCCTTCTTTTTTTTTTTTTTAATTTTAGCCAGTAGCATAAAAATACTCAATTTTAAAATGAAATTTCAAATAATGAAAAGCTGTATAACTCTAGATACAATGTATTTTATTCAGTGAATAAAACTAAAAGTAATGAATTTTTATATGGAAAGTCAGCATCATCTTCAGTGTTTTATACTACTGAATAGTCCAGACTACAGAATTCCAAGGAAATACTTTTAAGAGATTAATCAAACATATTAATGTAACTTGGGATAAAAGGTGAAGATAAATGAGTAAGTAGCTCTCAGTGTTTCCTTGTCCTCCAAACTATTTAGTGTAACATTGATATAAAATATAAACACAGTACATCTTGGTGCTGGATCAGTCATTTATTTTGATGCATCTGAAATCATTTTGTTTCAGATGACAGAAGGCAGGATTTCTGGGTTAACATAACATATAGTGTAAAAAACAGGGGGTTTTGAGATGAGAAATAAAGCATGTAATTTTCATTTATTTATTTATTTATACATAAAGAGACAGTAACCCTTTGTAGATGGAAAGGAAATGAAGAATGACTTTGTTTTTAAGACCTATTTAATACTTGATTTAAGACACCGGGGCCAGGGAGGGGGGTGGGGGGAAACAAATTAACCCACAATACTAATGAACTAAGAATAAATGAGGAAAAACGATTTGTGTAGTAAAATATGTTCAAATCTGTGATTGAAGTAGAGAAAGAATGGGGAATCCCAAGGTTTCATTTTTTTTTTTTTTAGGCTTAGGCAAACTGTAACAATTGAGATCAAGCACAATATCATTATTGGGAAAATCCCACCTTGAATTCAAAGGCTAACTTAAAAAATAACCATAGTGGGAGTGAACTGCAAGAATGTGGTGGAATAGTTCTCATTCATAAAAGTAGCATTCAGTACCAAATGTTTAAGAAAGAGTAAACAATTTCTTAACTACTCAGCAAAGAATCTTTAGTATAATTCTTAAATCATTTTTATTATAGTTTCTGTACAGTAATTTTGTATTCCTTTATGAATAGGATTAGATATTGATGTTTTGCCTTATCTGGAGGATGTTACAATTGTGGCACATGTTTTTTTTCCTTACACATCAGAGTTAAAAGACCTCGCAGCATGTTCTGTTCATAAGACTTGCTCTCTCCTTGACTTTGGGCAGAGCATCTTGCCTTTCTATATACACCACCTTACATAAAAAGTAAGTAAATACCTTAGAAGAGAATGTGCTGAAGAACCAGCAAATAATTTTCATGATTACTAAATTTCAAGCGATATTTTAAATACAAAATAATTGAGATGCCAATGAGAAAAGTTGAAGACAGAACTCCCAGCTGGGCAGTTGATACTTGGGATGACTAAAATCTTTCTGCAGTGTCTGGTTTTCATGTTCCAGGAAGTCTGTCTCTTCTTGCATGCTGGGAGCAATGACTATATTTCCTGCCTTGGGAACTCATGGCAAAGCAGCTTTTTGGCAAGCCAATACACCATCACATTTGATGCGCTGAATCAACTTATGGACCTAAACTGACAGGTTGTTTTGAGCAGTTCATGAGGAATTTAGTTGGTGTGGTGCAAAATGCAGCCTACAGGTCAATGATATTTGGATAAGCAGCGATTACCAACACTATTACAGAATCACAGAATGATATGGGGTTGGAAGGGACCTCTGGAGATCATCTAGTCCAACCCCAAATGCCATTCTTTTTGAGTTGTCTAACTGAAATCATTAAAATACTTTCAGGTTGAAGACGTATTTGCTGTGAAGTAAAGGTCTGATAAAATTGGCCTTGTACAATGAGTCAGATGTTTTGGTCTTTGTGAGAAAACAAAGACACAGATGCCTTTGTATCAGAACAAAGGCAAATTATTAGGGGGACACCCACTTACCCACCCGAACACCAACATCATAGTTTTGGAATGTGTTTTAAAATTTTCTATTATTTTCTATAAATATTCTACTGTGGTATAGGGCTTGTGTTGCCACTGAAGTCAATATCAAAATTGCCAGTGACTGACACAGAAAGCCTGTGAAAAATGTCTCAAAAGCATTGGTTTCATTTTGGTAAATTGAATTTGTTGGCCAAAAAATTAGATTTATAATTGTTTGATTCAGTCTTAGTTATAGAGAGACTGGCGTCTCTTTACATCAATTTTACTACATTTATTCCTTCTAACATGCTGTAAAAAAGGTGTATTACCCAAATTTGAAGCCAAAATTGGAAGATAATCTCTTAGCAATATAGAGAAACAAAATCCAAATTCAATGTGCAAATACAATAACAAAAAACTCAATGCTAGCTCTTGCTAGTTTGCATTAATATTTTTGTTGTGCTTACAGACTTGTTTTCTCAAATATCTCACTTGCTTTTCTTTTGACTTTTAGCCCTGAGCTTTTCCTCTGTTCGAAAATTCTATGTATAAATAATAGCAATTTTATATTGAATTTGTTCTTGCTGTTAAATAGGGCAAGAAGAAAAGTTTGCTTCTTGTAGTGTGAAGTGGGATGGTTTAGTTTTACATATCTTTTTTGGGAGACAGCTACCAGTAAACGAGCGTGGTTTCAGCAAGTTGTTAGATGGGTTCAGCTCTTAATGCTTGGGCAATGCCACAGAAGCACTGTGGAGTCTGGCTCAGGTGTAAGCCATTTTAATTTTTTTAAAAAAATACCTTTCAAAAGAAAAAGCTCATACTTCACAGAACATCAAACCTGGCAGCTATTTACAGAACTGCTTTTCTTGTGTACCGCTTGCTAGCATTGTGTTTGCTTCTTACAACAGCACCTACGCTTCCCGAGAGCCTTAAAAGCACTCTTGAAGTGCCAGATCACTGTCCTCCTGTGCCAATACTAAATATAAATTTTTCCACGAGTCAACTGAGTGAAGATCAGATGTTTTAAAAAGAGTTCGATTTTCATTTGCCCGAAGGCTGCTCTGCTAAAAAATTTCCAGTGACCTCATAGCTGAAAGTGACTGAAAAATTGTCCTTTTAGCTGTTAAATAACTCAACTGTTCTGCTTAGCTTTATGAACTAGAATTATAATTTTTGTATTCTACTTTTTGTAATTTGATTTTTGATTTATATGAAAATTGCATAGACTTTGAGATATCGCTGTTGGTACACCTCTGGCTAAAATTTGCCTAATGCATTTCTAGGATGTGAAAATGCTGTTAAACTAGATCAGCAGTCCCTGGTATGCTAGGGTAGAAGGAAAAGCCTCTCTTTGGGTGCAACTTCATGATGTTTTCTCTCTGAAGTTCTGAAACAAATGTGCTGTGCAGCCTGTCTTTCTTCCTGCAACCTCTGTTTTGTTGGAGCTGGCTCTAGCAGCTCCAGCACAGCACATCTTCTTAGGCTTCTTCTAGCAGGAAATTGTCATCCTGAAAAGAACAGAGAATTTGTTAAGATGTCCAGGCTATAGGGGCATCTTTTGCTGGTGGAACAACCAAGTCCTCCCAGTCACCCCTCTGGGATGCTATGTGGGCTCTGTGGATATCATGTGGGATCTGTAATTCTATGGGAGACTCCTTGATGGAGGTGAAAGCTCATCCATTAGATATGGATGAGGTTCATACTTGCAAAAGTGCTGATAACTAATAAAGTGAAGTCATTCTGCTTTCCATAGTACAGCAAGTAGAAAAGGTGTCTGTCACTTGTAGTCATCATAGGTCTCAGCTCCAGTAGGAAGGTGTTTCTTAGGGTGCGGTATTTGGAAGCTGGTGGCTGCAAGGCACAATGCAATTAATTATTTAGCTCCCTCTGTGTGAATATCTGGGTTCAAGATGATATTCTTGCATGAGTATCTGTTGAGATTGGAGAAGGTAGAGCTCTGTCTTCAATGTGTCATAATTTCTTGAGCCTGCAGTAATTTATGAGTGCTAGTTAATGCACTTTTGTCCTGATATTATTTCACGTGGTGCAGGACAGCACCTTTCCCCACACTTATCTAAAGCTAGCTGCGCTGTGCTGACCCTTGTGCTGTCCCTTGTGCTGTCATCACAGTGTGTGTAGAAGGACGCTATTTCAGAATTAGAGAGAGAGTGGCAGAGAAGACAGATGCTAGCTTCAAGCAGATGACATCATTCAGGGAACAATTTTGTCTAAGGTTAATGGAAGATCAGACATAGTATCTATTGGCATTGGGACTTGTAACTCCGTTCCTGAGCTGTCATGATGTACTGGTGATGAACTTGCAACATTTTTGGTAGTGTTTGACTGTTTATTGGCACAAATATCCTCTGTGCTGCTCTAAGTATCTATATTTCTGTTTTTGGGTGGAAATTAAAAATGTGGCTAGAGAGAACTAAGTGAGAAAAAGCATCTGATACTCACAAAGAGGTAATATGCATAGCAGTGGATGAGTAAACAGCAAAGAGAATGGCCCCTGTAGCTATAGTGGATTAACCCTGGCCACCAGCCAGATGCCTACCCAGCTGCTCAGTCTGCCCTGGCTCAGTGGCATGGAGGGAGAAAATAGGATGACAAAGCTCGTGGGTCGAGATAAAGGGAGGGAGACTGCTTATCAATTACTGTTGCAGTCAAAACTCAGCTTAGGGAAAATTAATTTATTTCCAATTAAAATAGATTTGGGTAGTGGAAAATGAAAGACATTAAAACACCTCTCCCCCCCTTTTTCCCCACGTTCAATTTCAGTCCTTTGCTCCTGACACCTCTAGTCTCCCCCTGCCCCAAGTGGCATGGGGGGTGGTGGTGTTTGTGGTCAGTGCATAGCTTCTACCGTCATCAATACGTTTCTTTTGTACCTGGGATTCAACAAATATGCTGAAGCTTTTATCCAGATGAAAAGATAAATAACCCTTGGCCACCTTCGTGTGGCTGAAAGCATTCTCTGGTCAAAACGTTTTGTTTCAGTTGTCTTTGAGAGCAAGACGTGAGTGTGTGGTGAGCTCTGCACCATCTGAAAGGTGCTGATTTGTGAAACTGGGTTGTCCACCCCTTCAGAGAGGTCACCATCTTTGAAAGAGGGACCTGATTTTAAAAGCAACTTTCAGAGTCCTTAGTCCAACTGCAGGATTTTTAAGAAGGACTGATAATAAAGGGGTGGTCAGTAGTATTTGTGTTGTATGGGAAGTCCTAAGGAGTTACTTGATAATGTGATATTAAGCAAGATGTGATAATGACCCCTTGTCAGGGATTTGTAAACTTTGCCTGAGAATTGCTGTAAAATTCATTAAGCCTTCCTTTCCTTAGGGGTTTTTGAAATAATGTAATACCACTTTCATCTTCTGTGAGAATGCAGAAAAATGTATTTGTGTTTGTACTGGGTAATTGTTAGGAAGGGAAGTAAAGAACTGGGAGATCTGTTGGATTAAATAGTGTCTGTAAACAGATTTCTTTGCTGCAGAGCTACTTTGGAGCCAGGACGTATTCATTCACTCTTCCTCTCACACTTTTCTTTATTAAGGTGCAGTTCAGCTGAGATTGAATTCCTTTTTGGCTGTCCATAAACTGTGAAACAGAAGGATGCAGAAGACTATCCTTTGCCTTTTTGTACATGAGTGATAAGAGCACAAGATCATTACTAAGAATTTGCTGCAAAGATGAGTTCAGAGGAGAAGAGTGTATCTCCAGCTCACAAAACATCTACTCCATCACATAGAAGTGCCTCCTCTTCATCATCGTCTCAGAGGGACAGGAGGCAGGTAAGGAAAAGATCTTGGCATTTGTAACATCTGGTGAAATGATTCATTTATTTTTGTAACGTGGCTGTTAGTTCTCTCTAGCTCTAAATTCACTTGCTTATAGCACTGGATGATATCACTATAGCCAAGAACTGTTGATGTTTTAAAATTAGTTTTTCCACACTTTCTAAAGTGGGACACCATGTGTAGCGCTGGAGTGGGAAGGATATAGCCACATAGACAAATAGGAAACATGCTCTGAAGTCTTTTGGGAAGTGGTTTTTTTAGCAGCATGAACCTACAGTTTCTTCAGATTATTTCATGTCCTCTGTGAATCTTTTTTTTTTTTTCTTCTTAATCTTAACAACAGAGATGTCTTATCTTTTTACAAGGTGACATTTCAATTCTATTTAAATATCATATTGTTCATTCTTTACGGAAGCACCTAACACTTTCAATATATTTTGGTTTACTAGAAATTTACACTATTTGTCCCTTGTCATTAGTACTAGTCAAGTTATGTTACTTTTTCATTTTCATGAGACCCTTGTTTGTGTGGATATAATACATCTTTTCTCCAGGATCTTTTTGAGATAAGGGCTGTATTATTTCCCTTCAAAAAAACTTTGGCAGTCCTGTGTATTTTTGAGGGCTGAGTGTACAGTCTGGTCCTATTATCAGTGGGAGCGCTTCAGAAAGTATCAGAGCTACCCACTAGGTTTCAGAGAGGTTCTTACATTTATATTTACAAATGCAAAGGTCGATACTGAAAATTTGATTAGAACAGAAACATACTTTAAAACTTTTATTCATGGAAACCTTGAATGCTAAATCAGCTTCTGAGTTAGTTTAACATCATCATGTTTCGAAAAGAAATTTATGAAATGTAAGAATACAACAACTGTATAATTTTAATTATTGTGAAAATATTTTTGTTAATGCAATACTGACTTCTTTTCAACTTGACAAGGAAAGCTGCTGCTGAAGTAGGTTTTTTCCCCTTTACCTGACAATTTTAGAACTGAGAGTTTTGATGAAAACTATAACGTTTACTGCTTTGAATGCAAATAGTCTCACCATAAGATATGTTTAAAATGTTAAACCAAGAGAAGAATCCTGATGTTTGTTCAATAACAGGTAGAAAATGTGTCTGGAATTTTTTTAATCAGTTCCATTGCTTTTCAGTGAAGCCAAAAATGATGTTCTCAAAGGTGATAAATGTTTTCCCTTGCATGCTGTACAGGATTTGGGATAGCTGTACTCAGTTAAGTCCTGGTTAGCGTATGATCTCCTCTTAGTTTTTCATTAGTTCCATCTGGAGCGTGAATTTTGACATCTTTTGTTTAAAGCATCAGTATAATTTATTTCCTGCATTTAAACCAATGAAGGTGAATACAAGACTTGTAGGACCTGCTGAGCTCAGCTAAGAGCATATCCTCTGAGTTCTTTTTGTAATTAGGTAGTTTGGTATGATCATGCAAGCGAGAATGAAAAAAATTACCTTTTGAGAATACATTTTACCATAAATTTAATGGCTACCGTATCTGTTACCATGGTAACAGTATAGAGCAAGGTATACCTGTCACCATAACGAAATGGGTGCTTAACTTTAAGTCCATATTTGGTCACTGAAATGTGAAGCATGATTTTAAAATAATGCTGAAGGGGTTGATGGTGTGATGCATCCAGAGTTGTCTTGGATCTAATAATGTATGATGATGCTTAACGGGTATATTTAGGCATGTAAACGTGGATTGGAAAGGCTACTGCTAGCCATTCATTTTTTTGCCTTAGTGCTTTCAGTGTTAAAGGCAGAGAAATATCCAGGAAAATGAATGGATAGGTAATTTCTTCTGCAGTGAAATTGAGCTGCAATGGTACTATATCCAGGGAAATAAACATACATATATTTCCTTGGTGCATGTAGACCCAGTAAATCAGCCAGCTTCATCCTACTGTCAATACAATAACAATTGTATTTCTAATTTATTTCCTTGCCTGTGGCATTATTTGTATATACTTTGGTTTTCATAGACTTTCCCCCAAATGCAATGACAGCTAGGGGGTAGGGAATTTTGGTTTGGGGGCTGTTGGGTTTTACTTTGAAAAGACTTGAAAATTCTGTCTTACTGTCTCCTTGGACTCTTCATAGCAGCTAGGAGAAAAGTACCCTTCCTGAAGGGTAATATGTATGGCTATGGAAAGCGATGTGACTGGATGAAGTGTCAATGTAGCTTTCATTGTCATATGTTGAAACACTTGATGTTTCTAGATGGTTAATGACTGAAATCTTCTCATCATATAACTCTTGTCAAAGTCATGCCAGCAATTATGGAACAGTTTCCGAATAAATTATGGCACAGAAGGCTGAATGAGTGTGAACATGACTATGATAAATCATTTCAGGGAGAGTGGAAAATGTCGTGCTGTATATAATGCTGGCATTTTAATGTAGCTTTCTTATTTTTGCAATATACATCACATAAGAGAATTAGCAGTCAGCAAAAGCTGTGACATTGCCAATTTGCAGGCTCCATGACTAAGTAATTGATAAATGAACAGATTACTGAAGCCAGCAATAACCAAAAAACTGGGTTCAGGTTTTCATTGTTGTAGTAACTTCAGCATCATTCATTTGCATCAAAGTCATGATTAATTTGGACTATTTGGTAGAAGGCAGCCCAGGAACAACCTGTTTTGTTTAGTCCCTGAGCTTAGCAAGGTGGAAGGGCGCTTGTGGTGTCCTTGGTAAGGGATACTTTAGAATGGAGCAGCAGCAATTTTTCCTACTCTTGAGCATAGAAGCCCTGTCATGTCCACTGCCAGGGGATCTCCCCAAGAAAACTTAGTTGTCATTCAAATGTAAGCATAAAAACTGCACGTCTGATGGCCTTTTTTGTGGGCCACGCTGGGGAGGGTGATTCTTGTTTTTCATTCCCAATGAAACTCTGAAAAGCGTAGTCATATTCTGTTGCACAACAAGAAAGAGGAAAACACTGGGGGTTTTTTTGAAAGTACAGCTGAATATGATAAAATTGTATGTTGTTTATTCAGTTGGATGGGCGTAAGTTCTTTGTAAATATTCCATATTTTATTTATTGACTCAGTATGCAAGTCATACTGCAGACTGTAATATGTTATGTATCCTGTGCAATGCATGGGTAGTAATATTGTGCTGAGAAGGCAGAAAGAAGTAAATACATTGTACAGTTAACAATGTGCAGTTTGGTAAGTTGGGGCCTGACCCCAGGCTATTAAACAGAGGGAGTGATACGGAAGGAGAGTAATAATAATGAAACTCTGAACAAAGGATAGATTTTGACCACCATCGAAGGGGCAACTAATATATGACGTGAAGTGGATTTAGCAATACCTACTATTTTAAATGTGAGGATTTATCTTCTAGTGTCTCAATTTTCTTTTTGGTCTTTTGGAGGGGAGCGATGATCAGCTATTACCTCTTTCCGTTTCTCTTTGTCAGATTACTGTTTCAACAAATCCTTGGTTCTTTTCCCACACATCAAGCACAAAATGAGAAAAGCTTTTTAGTCCTGTTGCATTTAGCTTTGAGTGGTCATCTTTCTGCTAGGAGAGCTTTCATGTTTCAAATGACTATTGTCTTTCAGCCTTATGTAAAGAATGAAAGATAGGGGCTTTGAAGGAAAAAGAAAAAAGATTTTCCAGAGCAGCAATCATCTGCTTTTCAAATTCTAATGTCTGTTCGGCTGGTTTTTTGGATGTTTTTTTTTTGTTGTTGGTTGGTTGGTTGGGTTTTTTTCTTTCTGTAAGAGCAATACTGGCAAATAGGAGAAGGGTTGTACTCAAAGGATGCAGAAAGGGCCAAGTTTGGACCTCCCAGAGAACAATTAGATGTGAGAATTTGTGAAGGGATAGGAGTGAGCGTTTGTGCTCCTGTAGTTTAGTTTTTTGATCTTAATATATTGAAATACCTCAAACTCAACTTTTTCTTTGTTTATCACCAGTTATGATCAGTGGCACAATATCAAGGATGCATTTGTGGCTTCATTATAGATTTCTGTCTCATAAACAATGACATTATAATCGACTGGCATTTTTACTCTGCCTGCCTATCCGTCCTGTGTGTCTTTGACAGTGTTGCTCATACAAGATTGCAATAAAATATAACGTAATATATTCCATGTGGAAGAAAAGTTGGAGTGCATTAATATCCCTTCTTTATTCTTAAATTCAGTAGCAACCTACAGGCTTGCTCAATACTGTGAGCCTGATGTGATAGCTGGGAAAAAGTTCTTGGTTGTTACCTTCAAATTTCACTTGTTCCTGTCTCTCTGTGGCGTTAAAAGAAAGGAAGGTAAGATGGACAGTTGTCTAGTAAATATGGTCCAGACCTGATGACGTGGAGCCTTATTCCTAGCTCTGCTCTGTAGCAAAGCATAGGCTTTTAAGAGCATTTTTACTTCTCTGTAGTTTGTGAAAATTATTTCAATAATAATTATTAATCTCTTTGAGAGTTTCAAACTGAAGATGCTAATAAATGCCAAGTACTGTTATTACATTGATGTAATTCTGTTTTGCTCTCTTTCCTAATTAAGTCTCTTCATATAGTACAGTTGAAGCAGCATTAGAGCAGGAAGTGTTAAATAAATAGTTTAAAAGCGACAACTCACTGGAGCAAGCCAATGTTCTGAGGGAGCCAAAGAATGAAGTGGAAAAATTGTAACCAAAAAATGCAATTATTCGTTAAATTGTTTAGCTGCTGCTACTCTACAACATTTTTTTTTTTTTTTTCTGTGCCTTTAATAGAGTTTGAAAATGTTCCTCAGGTTCAGGAGGTAGTGAGTCTTATTTAAGTATCTGAAAAAATGTCTGAAGCAATGTAACTTATGAAGCTGTGGAACACCCATGTGAATGTTACATTAAGTTCAATGCCATAGCATTTGTCCTAAATGAAATATTAAGTCTTAGCCCTGTTAGGTAACACTGAACTACTTGATGAGTGAACATCTACACGTGGCACAATCAGACCTTCAGAAGAAATTAAAGACTTTCACAGTGAATCTCTCTGGAGTACAGATTTGTCCGGGGACAGAGTAGGAACCCGTATAAGTGAGACTTGGAGGGAGCTGCTGCTGATCGACCCCAGGGATGAGGCAGGACTCGCCCTGAGCACCAATGTTGATTGGTGTATTGAAAGTATGAGGCATTCCTGCTCTGGCAGTGGGAATCCTTAGGGACAGGGCTGCCAGCACAGGTTGGCAGCAACACATGTCCGGGAGGCCAGTTCAGGCTGGATGCATCAGTCTCGCTGTCTGTATGTTATGAAGCCAGCCTGCAGGCACGTGGCAGATGTCCCTCATCTTGTGCCTGTATTTCTGCCTAGAATTTACGTGATAGACAAATGGCAACCAGAAATAGTACGGCTGTGTGCACGTGCACTGGATGGGCCCTCTCCAATCAATAGATATTTGGATCACGAGTACCACTGCCCTGGGTAATATCTACAGTGCTTTGGAGACAAGATCCCCCAGAGTACAATCCTGGAGATTAACAGAGAGAGAGAGATACTGCCTCTTTCTAAGAAAGACTTATCCTTAAAGCTGTTGAAGTAAAATGGGCTGGAGCAGTCAAGGAGAGACAGAGACTGGTGTATAAGGCAAGCCAGCACAATGTCTGAAAGACCTGTGAGGGAAAAAGAGGCTTTGCAGGAGACTTTGTTCAGTTCTTGACAGTGATAGTCTGCATGCCAAAACTGTCCCACGAGGCCATGGGTACACTTTCTCTGAGCTTCATAAACACTACTATTTGAGTTATTATACCTCTAGGAGTGCTTAACAGACTACATGGAGAATGTTGAAGTTCAGATATGTGCTATGAAGAAAGATTTCCTTTTTTAAAGTGTGTCAGTTTGATTAGAAATAGTGTATGTAGCTACTTCTATTACAAAACCTGGGAAATTGCTCACATAAAAGCTTAATTACCCATAAAAATTATGGCAGGTAATTTAAAGAGGTGTTTTCAGAACATGGTTACTCTTGCATTCCTCCTATCTCTTTTTTTCCCCTCTACCATGCACGCATATCCATACCTGCATGAGCATGTCTCATTTTCCTTGAATGTAAACTAAAAGGTCAGCTTGTACATTTAAAAAAAAAAAAGAATATTCATACAATTCAAGTGTCCTCAAACATTGATTGATACTACCCTAATATGTACTCATTTTCTAACTGCAACTTGATCCCAAATGAGCTGTCTGGGATCAGTGAGGAATGTGTGTGCACACACACGAATTCAGAGGGAAGAAGTGCAACTCTTCTGAAGTGCCATTTAGGATTTCTGGGAAACAAATGTGGGAAAAAAAAGAGAAGCATGATTTCATTTTCATTTCTTCAGTGGAGAGGAAAGACATAAAAGTGAAAAGAAGAGGGAGGGTGATGGCAGGTATGATATAAAGGCTTCTGTTTTCAAGACAGTCACTCATGATTTGGATTATCTGCACTCAAGACTTATAAATGTATTAGGCAGAATAAATGTGCTCCTTAGTAAAGGTATTTGCTGTTCTGGCATCTCTTTCTTTCTGTTTTTATTAAATACTTTATCCTGGAATTGAAAATGAAGCTGTTACATCCAATTTTTTTTTCCCCCAATAGAATAAGACTTCATTAAAAAAAAAACAACCTAAAAAAATCTGATTAAAAATTTTTCAACCCCCCTTTTTTCCTAGCTCCTGTGTTTTTTTACTACTTATATTAAAATTTAAAGTATATTGAGAAATTCTAAGTGGATAGCTTACACAAGGATGTGAAAGAGAGCCCCAGGAAGAAGGGGCTTTCTTTTTTTGAACATATGCACTTCTTTAGGTGAGTGTCAAACTTTTTGGCCTTCAATTTGTGTTAACTTAGACTCCCTTGCAACCATTTATTAAAGTGAAAACTGCATATATTTTCTGAAGAAGGCCATTCAACATGTCTAGAAAGCTTTCATCATTAATTAAAAAATTAGCATATCAAGGCATGGTTTTCTTTAGTGTATGTAATTTTATTTTCCTTCCTTTTAAAAAAACTATATCAGCACTAATAAAATGAATCTTGAGACTATTTAGTGAAATATCAATCCTTTTAATTGTGATTATTCAATAGTCATAAAAAGCTTTGTGTCATTAGCAAACATTTGAATTCTCTCTGACAGATATTGCCAATTTATCTGTTTGCTCTGTTTTGAGATAAGCTTGTCAAAATCCAAAGTGCAAAAGGAGAAGATTGTCATTAAAGGCTCAGGCTGTGACATGGTAGTCATTCCAAACCACCGCTTCGGCAAAGAGAGGATTGTTTTTACAGTGATAGATCTTTTCTGCTTTATCCAGTTGTCCTAATACTTCCCTCCAAGAAGCTTTTCAGAGGAGCAAGAGCTTATTTCTCTCCAGAGTTTGTCAAAAAGTATCTTGAGAAGCAAAGGCTTCTTTGCCTTCAGAGCCTAAAAGCACTGACGTGAAGTGCTACGTACAATACAAAGCTGGAGTTCCAGAAAGGGCTGACAGAGAGCTCCTGAGCTAATAAATCCTTGACATTTCTGTAACACAAGAAGTGTTTATTTTGCATATCCCAGGAAAGAAGTAGAGTACATACCTGGATGTTAATATGTTACAGAGCTGCTGCTGAGATATACTTGTCTTTCAGTAAAAGGGTTACGAAAAGAAAATGTTGCTCTTAAGCACATTTCTGTACAAAACGAGCATGTGCTACAAGAAGAAAAAAAGATTAACTACACGTGCTATTCACAAAGTATTGTTACATTCCTTTGTCTGTTGGTTGGTAGCTGAGATTGTTGAAAACAGCTATGGAGCAGTATCAATAGGAGAGACTGAGGATGAGAATAGGACCATGACTGCTTCATATAAATTAAAAAAAAAAAAAAAGTGCTAGAAGAAAGAAAGGAGAATACATTGATGGAGGCAGGGCTGTTTTGCTTTCGTCTCACCCTTCTCTCATAATGATATTTAAGACTCTCATCAACAGAGGAAAAGCCAGAGCTGAGAAGCAGCCTAAGATAAAAGCAAGTTTCAAGGTTATTCACTTTGCAAGTAACATTGCAGATAAACTCAGCATATATCACAGCTTTATTTAAGAGGCAGTAAAAAGTCGTATGTCTGCAGTCAAATCTGTGTCTACCTTAATACTCCTGCTGTATTTCAGATAATCAGAGAATACATGATTAAGAGAATGTGATTAAGTATTGCACTTCATACTAAACAGAATTCAAATAAGAACACAAGTCTGTGCAGGAGCAGCTAAGTCGCAGAAAGAATGCCAGCGAATAGCAAATAATAAAAGATGCGCTATTTATGCTTTGGATTGGAAAAAAATGAAACAAAACAAATAAAACCCAAACAACACAAAAAACTCAGAGAGGAAAGGTCTATTTTGAATAACTGTTGTAGAACAGTGTACATCTAGCCCCATGGTTATGGGTGTTGAAGAATGCTGAATGCTGCAAGCAAACAAAATGACCCACCAAATCTTTTTTATTGTTACCCATGTGTTGTGCACATTTCTGAACTAAAGGCAGCCTATGTCCAATGTGAATGATAAATTCCTCACCAGCTTGTCTTTTGGTGGGAAATGAATAAATTATAGAATACAGAGAACTCCTTGTATTAAATATAATACATTCTTTAAAGTAATTAAACAGTGGAGCAGAAAGAGGAGTCATGAGTACTGGACTTGTCCTTCACTGGATTTCCTCTCTCTACTTAGCCAATACCTCTTTTATTTCTTTACCTTCCCTTTGAAAACCATGAAATGTCTTTTCTTAATGGGGAAGTCAGATTCAGTTAAGAAACGTTTGGGTCTTCAGCCATTGGCCTGTTGAAGACCAGCTGCTCCATGTGGTAGTATTTGTTCTGGTGGAAAAGGTGAATGGGTCACTGAACTCTTAACTAAGAGATGAAGTTGGCGAGATACATAGAAACATATTGTAAAATACACTTTCCATTCTTTCCCCCCAGAGATGATGAGAATATGAAACAACATCATATTGTTATTCTGTCCGTCAGCTTCCTTCTCCCTCACATGTCTTTGGGAAGCAATATGAAAAAAATGCAGGGCAGAATCAGCATTTGTGTTCCCCATGTGTATGTGTGTTAGAGGCATTTTGGGGCAAACGTGTGCTCACATATATAATCTATGTTGTGAATAATCTTAAAGCTGAAGGAAGGATTGCAGTTAGGACTAAGATTTAACAATGACATTACAGAGAAATTTTGATTTGAATTAATTTCCAAGAGCACACAGAATTTTTTTCCAGGATAAGCCAGCTATGGAGCACAGGTAAACCTGAAGCATGAAGGAAATCTGGAATGGAGCAATGCAGAGATTGATTTTGTCTGCCTATATTCTTGGGACGAGAGGAGTGAGAGTAGCAGGTTGATTGATACACCATGATTAATGGATTATTCATTTTTCTGTCTGATTATAAACAAAACCCAGAAACTGTATTGATCTGCCTCTTTCTTCCTTTTCTTCTCATCAACTTTTTTTAACTGCTTCCCTTACCAACTCTATTTTTCTTGTTAAAGCAAAAAATCCCCTTGATAATAACTTTAAGATCAAAATAATTTCTATTTCTGTGATGCTAAATATCTAAACTCCTGCATTATGAAAATAGCAGCTTTTAAAAATGTCACATAATTGTGTAATTTCTAGCTGTAATGCATGTTATTTTTCTGCAAAATTAATGGAAAGCAATTTGACCAAGTTGTGTCTCTTAATATTATGCTAGAGACAAGTCATAGATTCAATGAAGTTATTTTGTGTCGGTGTAATGGTGGTGATGACAGAAAAGCATTGGAAGCAGATATTTAGACAAAAAGACAGCACTTCTTGAAGTAAGGAACATAAAGCAATTTTATTTTAAAAGTGTTCATTTTCTTATTTCCAAACAAAGAGTTGAATAAGTCAGTGTTCATTGAAGTGCTGTTGGCTAATAATGTGTTTCTCAACTGAAGTGGAACTGTAATGACTGAGGGCTGATTAAAAAAAAAAAAGAAAAAAGGCAGAAAACCCCCTTGCCTTAAAATCATGCAACTGAAAATGTCACTGGAAATCTGGTAAGCCGAGGGCTGTTGGGTTACTCCACTCTAAATATTGTGCAAAATGAAATTGCAGTTATGTAACAACAAACTGCACTGGCTGTTACATATGAGACCTTCAGAACATCTGTGTTGGGCATCGCTCCATCTCAAGATGGAGGGATTCCTGCTTGCCAAACAAAACTGGCAAGAAAGTTGGGAATCGTCCTGATTATGCTAGTCTAGCATCATTTTAATCTTCTTTGGAGGAACAGATTTAGGTTTTCTTGTATATTGTTTAAATGTGATACTGGGCACATAAGTAGCATTTCATCTATTCAATGAGAAAAGTTTATCGTAGTTTACCACTAGTAACTTTGTGGTGCTAGCTCAAACAGGCCTGCTATATTATTTGACATGTAATGTAGGAACTTGTACCACATAAATGCAAGTGTTTTTCTCGTCTGATTAGTATAATAGACATTGGACTATTAGATTGGTCTGTTTTTGATAAAGCAGAAGATTTCAAAGTATAGATGACAAAGCTTTTGCTGGTTGGCCCTGGGGAATGTGGCAGGTAACATAACACTGCTATTTTTCTACATTCTTCACTGTGAAATGAATTAAAAGTAACTGAAATCAATGCTGATTATTGTTGCATAGTGGCAGGGATGCTTATTAATCTCCACTGACAACAGAGACAATCCCCATATTTTCCTATTCTAATTCACAGTTGCAAATTGAAAGAGAACAATGGAGGTCAGTGTGCTGCTCTGCAGCAAGATGTGGTCTGTGTTATATACATGTTTATAAGAATAGCTTTGTTTATTTCTGTTTAGTTTGGTTATGGTCCTTATGTACTTAGTTATCTGTATAAACAACACTTACTCTGCTGTTTGAAAGTGTTTTATGCTCCCTGATTGATTGTTTCTGTACCTGTGTAATCTATTCTTCTTCAGTGAATGTAAAGAAGCTTAATTGTGAACAAAATTTGTCATTTTTCAGTTGAGAAAAACTTACCCTTCTCAGCACCCATAGTGCTACAAGTCCTGGAAACAAAATAGTTATATTTCATGCCAAAGAGATACTACTGACATGTTGTGGTAGAAATCTTAGCAAATAATAATGTGAGATGTAGAAAAATTTCACCAGAGAATGAAATGCAAATTGAAGCAGGCAGAACGTGGTTATTTTCTCCTGTAGCAAAAATGCTTTTTCTTCTAAAAAAATATGAGTGAAACATTTCTGGAAAACAGGAAGACACTTTTAGGTGTCTTTTAAGAACAGCATTTTTTTTTCAGGATGAGTGTGACATTATATTTTTGTACCATGCTTTAAGAATATAAAATTTTATATGTATTGTCATATGGTTTAATGGTTTAAGATCATTGTGTTCCATAAATGTTCACCAGCAAGCCTGTCAGCTGAGGCCCAGTAACTGATCTTGTGAACACCTATAATCTATTAAAAGCACTCATGTAATGAGTTACTTCACCTCAGTTGAGAAGCCAATAACAAAATGCTAAGGTGTGATAATGAATGTCTTAGAGGCAGTAGTATCTTATGTGCAATGATTTGCTTCAGAACTGAATATAGGACAGTGCTGACTGCATGACAGGTACACTCGGTGTCCTGTATTTGGGCAGAAAACACAGTAGGTCTGTCTAGGAACGCTTTGCATCTCTGTAGGTAAGAACTGCATTACTTGTCTTTCCTGTCTTTTTTTTGTTCCCAGTCATTTCTACACTGAACAGACTAGTTAGTTTAACAATAAAAAAAAAAAAAAAGGAAGAGAAGAGGGAAAGAGAGGTGTGTTGCCTCAGAAGACAAATTATTTGTGCAGTTATGTCATACATGGGCAGTACTTGGTGTGTTTTGAGCCATAATCCTGATAGTTTATATAAGGCATGTAATGATAGGTCATTCATTACTTAATGTGCATTTTTAAAAGTAACAGTGAATTATAAGTTTTTATCTTTAACTCTTTAGTTACCTTTTTTTAAAAATTTTTTTTAGAGTGTTAATATTTTGGAGCGGAAAGCTTCTTCAGGAAGTACAGACCCTTCTTTAAGCAAGCAGTTCCTTGAAAGTGACCCTATCTCTCTATCCAAGGTAAGCAAAAGCATGGGCTGTAATCTGCTTGATGGGTTGCCCTCTGTACTTACAAAGTAGTTTGACTTACAGCTTTAGGGTATTGTTTTGTATGATTCTACCACTAGGTGTACTGTAAGCCTGCCCAATGAGCTTCCTATTCCCTAGCTGAGGTGTCAGAGGGGCCAGTGATCTTTAGGAGATGTTATATTAACAACATTAAGGATTTGGATGGTGGTAGTGCGTTGGATCTTTTTGCCCATGGATGGATCCCAGGAACAAGTTTTACAATCTGAGAGGATGGGGCTGGAAGGGACTTTGGGAAATGATACAGTCCTATCCTCTTATTAAGGTAGAGCAAATCATATCCAAGTCCAGCAGTATTGCTAATCAATAATGCCATTAATTAAAAAATATGTCCTAATGACATTCCTTGTGGGTAGTTTCTTAGAATTTGAAATTTAAAATCTGTCACTGAGACGTTCTTTCCTGAGGTGGAGAAATGGATAGAACTGCAGGGGTAACACCACCAGTTCCTGAAAAGTGCAGCCTTGCACGTGGTGCTTTGCAGTCTACTTCTTCCTGGCTGAATTCCTCAATTTTGGAATAACTGATTCCAAATAAGCCTAATTCCACATAAAGAAGGCTTCATTTTAAGGTACATCATATGAAAAAGTAAGATTGTTACTGAAAAGGTGAAAATGCTGTGATGGAATACTTGGTGGAAAAGAAAAATCTGAAATTAGATGTCAGTAAGTTCTGAAACAGAACTGCTAAAACAAATTCAAAAGGAAACATTATATTCATCCAGGAAAAATTAAATGGTTCATTCTTTTTTATTTGGAAAATAAATGCTTTGCAGTCAAATAGACTAGGTTCAGATAATGGTTGCTAGTGGCTCCCTTACTCCCATTACCTGGGGCATATGCAGATCCTGGGACTGTAAGGTATGCTTGTGTTCCCCTGGTCCTGCTGCTTCATGTAGAGCTGTTTCTCACACAATACAGAGGGAATCACAGAAGTCATAAAATACTCATGTTGTACTTGAGAACCAGCATTGATGAGGACCCTTCGAGCATATCATTTCCACTCTGTTTTTCCCGTTTCTGGCTGCTCTTGCATAATGTGCATTGTATTGGGCATATCTCATCACTCCAAACCGGTGGGATGAGGCACAGTTAGGATTGTTAGGATGGTTTTAAGAACAGCTTGTAGCACTGGTGCAGCAGAAGACAAGTATCCACATTGCACTGAAAAATTGCTCGTTTTCTCCTTCTCTATCAAGCCTTTTGTTTAAATGAATAGCTATATGAGATTGTGTGATTTCTATTTGAGAAGTAATCAATACTGATGTTATCTAGTAGATAAAAGACTTCGGCCTGCAGCTGATCTTTTAAAGGAGAAATCAATATGGTGAAAAATCAGTTGGCAGAGTTGCAGAGAGAGATTCTCTGCTTGCCCCAGGGGACTCATAGTTTAATTTGCCCCCCTCGAGTGCCAAGAGCTTCTTTGTAGCGAAAAAAATAATGTGTGTGCCCTTCCCTTAACAGTAATGGAAACAGAATATCCAAGCAAAACACAGGGAAGTAAAAAAGGTGGTTTTGAGAATGGCGTTTACAGGCATTGGGATAGTTCCAGTTTATAGTTACCCAGGGAAAACTAAACTAAGTAAATAATTCTATTAAAATTTACTGCAGTAAATTATTTGGGATAGAGCTTTTTACCCTTCTCAAAATAACAAGACCTTATTGAAAATTGTAGATTTGAAATTTGCTGTTACTTCTGAAATCATACTTTCATAATTAGTAATGTTAACATTATCAGGTCTGTGTAACTTACCTGGAGGTGTTACAAAAGACTGACAGTGCTTGGTTTTGAACAGTTTTGTGGGAAATGGAGGAGACATTTTTTTCCTTTTAAATGTTTGATGCTGCATGTACTTCTTTCCTCTCTTGATAACTTTCCATAACATTGCTGGGACTTGTGACAGATCATATGAGAAAATGCAGGCGTACAACTTTGTAGGATACAATTAGTAAAACAGAGTCTTAATGAGTAGATAATAGGAGATTTTTAAATTGGTTCAGAATTTTTTTTAATTACAGTGGTAGCAAAAGGGTAGAAAGAAAGACATGGTGGTTTTGTCTTTAAAAATACTGTTTATTACTATTCACTCTGGTATATTAGAAGTCTGGCTTGAGTTGTACAAGTTGTCATGCATAAGAAGCGTACAAGAAATATACTTTAATTGGCTCCCTAAGAGGCATACAGCTGTATCTGAATTGATACAGCCTATTTTTTTCTCTAGAGAGAAAATTGTTTAGCCTCCATATAAATTTCTCTTAATACAGTGAAACTGAATGCAGAAAAAATTAAACCAAAATTAATTTCCTTTTGCAGATGTCTAAATACACAATTAGCCTGTAAAACTGTCATAAAATTTCTTTGAAGACGAGAGCTGGCTACATTCAAAACCAAACCAACTTCTTCTGCTTGTTTTTCTAATTTTAAGGAAAAATTAGAGGATCCAGAAGCAATATAGCTTGTACTTTAACGATCAGAAAATTTGCAATTTTTTATGATCAGGGACTACCACAAAGGGCATGGTTAATATACGCCCATGTATTTAACAGTCTAGTTTCTTCCTCATTCTCTCTCACGATCCTGTCTATTTTTTAGAGAAGGAATACTCTTAGAAAAGGTACATTTTTAATGTGCAGATTCTGCCCATACCTCGCTTTCAAAATCTCTTCAGTCTTTTTAGTTCTTCGAGTGCAGCAGTGGGGTGCCTTCTGGATACCTTTAACAGGTGGTTAGAGCCACCTGCACTTTTTACACCGTTACCTCCAACAGCAGGTCTGAGCTTTCTTGTACTTAGCTCAGCCACAATTTGGTCCTGTTTTCATGTATTTGGATGTATTTATTTCATTGGGATGCAGTCCTCGTTGTGAACAGCATGTCTAGACCCACCCTCAGATTTTTGTTCAATTACAGTGTCAGACTTCTTAATAAGCTTCAACTTCATTTTAGTTACGTGGTAAGGGTTAGACTTCCAAAAATATTCATAGTCAGTAGTTTTAAATGAGATACAGAATATAATACAGTGACCATGTAGTTTAGTACCCAAATAAGCTGATTTAAAAGCCTAGCCCTCCTTTACTCTCTGTCTTGAAATGAAGAATCTGTGCTGGATATAATTGCAATTTTTCATCATGTGTGTGCACAGTTAATTAATCAATGTGTTCTTCATACTTTTTCACCAGGAACCTGACAGCTGGGAAATCATAGAGGGTCTGAAAATAGGCCAGACCAATGTCCAGAAGCCAGACAAACATGAAGGTTTCATGCTGAAAAAGAGAAAATGGCCTTTAAAAGGTTGGCACAAGGTAAATGTCTCATAAAACAGTCAAAAGATTATTACCTCATTTTATGAGTTGTATTTTTTTTTCTCTGGAGGAAATTAGGATGTCAAATAAATGCCCAGGATTTTAGTGTATGACTTTTTCTTCAAATTGTGTAAAGAATTAGTTTGCACACACAGCTCATGGCTTCCAAATTGCAGTGCCTGCTGCCTAATGTTATATTCAAAATCCAGGCAGAAGTTGTAAATAATGCAGCAGATGCCTCGTGGTTTAAGAGGTTTAATCAATATCCCTTTCATTCTTTCCAATATATTATAACAAAATGTAGCCATGTACTGTAAGGTTGCATTGAGTTTACATTAAAATAAACAGGCCTTCATGATAACAGAGAAGAGCTGAGGGGCTTTTGCATGCACCCAAGGTGTTTGTATAGGAGATCATTCCCTTTCAGGATTGCTGACTTGGCAATTTTTGCTCAGCTCTGTCCCTGAATTTTATTTGTCTTCTTGATTCAATTATCTGTGTGGGCATTCAGTGGGACTACGCACTTTTGCCACTAGATGTCTCAATTTAAAAAAAAGCAAAACACCCCAAACCTCTATTTTGTTAATTTGGAGGCATTTCTCTATGCATAATTCTACATATTATTAGTGCTTAAACCTGGTGTTCGTAAACTCTTTTGTCTGTATTTTGTACCATAATAATTACACTTTCCCCTCTTTTTTAGCAACAAGAGGTGTGTAATAATTACACTTTTCCCTCTTTTTTAGCAACAAGAGGTAGCTGTGGGTACTTGAAGCAGGATAATTTTCTAGGACAGAATGCGTTTTTACTGCAAAGGATAGTGAAGACATTTGTTATACATGGCTTTTCTTTTTTGTCTGGGAAAGCATTAACTTTGGCTTTTCGCTAAACACTGTGGGATTTACTCAGGTCTGAGTCCAAATGCAGTCCATACTAAAATAAATTACACTTTTTGCTAATTTCTCTGTTCTCTCTGAATGTTATACTAACTTACACCTGCCACCTCTTTTTTTGTGCCTGCCTACCTACCTTATATTTTTTGGTTTTGTTTTACTTAATTAGAGTTTGTAGTTTCAGCAACCAAATACATATGCACTGTTTGAATTTAGCCTAGGTGGATTAAAGGATTTCAAACTGACATACCTGAAACACTGAAGGAACAGAAAAAGAGAGCTTATTTAAAAAAAACTCACACAAACAAGCACACCAAAAAAAACCCAAACCAAACAAACCAACTCCCGACAAACCACCTCCACCCCCCAAAACCCCAATACAATTAATCCGATGTATAAGAATATATGGAATAAGCCAGTGATTATACTCCTTTAAAGTACATTATGTTGTTTCATGGACAAGTCCCTGTTTTGATAAGGAATTTAGGAGAGCGAGAGGAGTCCAACTTTCACAGTTCTATGAAGGAGATCACTACTGATGATCTGTTTCTTGTGCTGACTTTAGAGTAGTTACCTGTGTAAATAATTTTTAATGCGATTAAGAGCTTCATGGTTCAGCATCCCCTTCTACTCTGCTTTACATTTCACCTAAGCATCTATGCTGAACTTATGTTATGAAACTCTGGATTGGTTTTGGGGTTTTGGGTTTGTTTGTTTTTTTCTTCCCCAACTGTTGCCTTGATATCCTGCAGTTTCCCTAGCAATGCTTTGCTGAGAGCCCAGTGAAGAATTCCAGAGACAGTAATTGTAGCATGGGCCATGCTAGTGTTCAGCTAGCAAAGCCATAGCATCCTCTGTTTATTGAACATTGCATGTTATCTGACAGTTCTGAATGTGCTTTAGTAGCATACCAGGTAAAATGTAGCTTATAATTTTCTGAAGTGCAGTATGCTTTGGAATGAAATAAGGGGAAAGGTCATTTTCTTTTGTGTGTGGAACTTAGAGAGGCAGAGCAATATGAAATGAATATCATGTTCTTGTGAAGTGCATTAAAGACCATGCCTAGTCAAAAAAACCCAAACAACAGAACAAAACCCCCTCCTACTGTTTTGACATCTTGTTCAAGAAGTTACATCTTCAGGAAAGCACTGTTTTCTTGCCCTGCATGAGATATTGGTACCATCTGTTGTGCAACTGACATAATTTCCAGAACTGTCTTCTGGAGATACTTTGTGTCATCTAACTACTGACCCTGCTCATAGGTAGAGATTTAAAAGCTGAAAAAATATCCTTCATTATTGAGGTTTGTTAATTTAAACCTACAACATAATGTTGAAAAAAGAGAATCTGTTTTTTCTTGCTTAGAAGATAATTGTTGTCAAAAACAAGCAAGAGTATATTCAATACTGTATTTATTCGCTCTTTCCAACCCACAAACATTCCTTAATTGCTACAGAGTAATCCTTTTCTTTTGCAGATGAATTATTGTACACAGTCTAAATTACATCTACTCATTAAGAATTATTTTTTTTCCTTTCAGAGGTTTTTTGTTCTGGATAATGGAATGTTGAAATATTCAAAGTCACCAATTGATGTAAGTAAGGTTGAAGACAACCTTAACATTTTTATTGGAATTCAGCCTGCCAGGTTGATTAAATCTCGTACTCACTCTAAGGATATTTATGACAGCACACACATTAAAGCTGTTGATGGATTCAAAGAGAGATTTGTATATGAAAAGCATGTAAGGTTTTGGTTGTGTTCTGAAGAACCTTTTCTCACTTATATGAAAATTAGAACTACATTACTTAAAGCAGTTTATTTAATGAAGGTGCTTGAGAGATTAGTCTGACCATGTACTTTTCTTTTTCAATTTCTTATGTCAGTCAGAGCTGATTATTCTGAGATACATGGTTAGGACAGAATGTACTCAAGAGATATAAAAGGTAGTATTAAATTAGTTAGATCTGATACCAATAACTATCAAGCAGTAGCAGCAGGAGCTGAGCACTATCTAATTATCTGTTTCTCACTTACCTGTAGCTGTGTACTGGTGTGAACCAATACACTTTAACTTTGCAGTTGGCTCTGCGCCAAGCACTTTCTGTGAGATGCTTTTCTCTGTCTATAAAAAGTAAGTGGTTAGTCTGACTACAGGTTTTATTTTTTAATATAGCTTTATATTAAAATGTTTATAAAATGGGAAATCATTTCAGCACCAGATATTTTTCTGTTAAATGTAGTGAAGTGCATGATACTACCAGTTTCTTACCCTGCTTTTTGATATTAGATACAGAAAGGCAAAGTCCATGGGAGCATTGATGTTGGTTTATCAGTTATGTCTATCAAAAAGAAGGCTCGTAGAATAGATCTTGACACAGAAGAACACATCTATCATCTGAAGGTAAAAAGTGGTGCAAATAATTATTCTCTTTTCATCTGCTGTAAAAGTGCAAAAGATGTGGAGAAAAGTAGTATTTTGAATGCTTTCTTGATAGTGAATTTGTTTCCAGGTGAAGTCCCAGGATTCATTTGATGCATGGGTTTCAAAATTGCGACACCACCGGTTGTACCGTCAGAATGAGATTGTGAGATCTCCGAGAGATGCCAGCTTTCATATATTCCCTTCAGCCTCTACTACAGAGTCTTCACCAGCTGCTAATGTGTCGGATGGAAAGGTACATAGTGTTCTTTTGTTGAAAACTCATACCTGCTGGACTTGCACATGGGCAGTTTCAGTGGGGTCTGCTTGTAATGCCAACGGAGAAGAGTTTCCACTGTGGCAACCAATGGCCAGAAAAAAGCTGTTAGTGTGTGCAGCTGAAGGACTGTCTAATTTAGCCTAACTGCAACCTTCATGAATGGGCCTCTGTAGAGATCTTCCAAAGAATTCGCTGTCATCAGAAGAATTTGCACTTGCCTTTGTCATCAGGGGTTAAAGACGTCTCTTTACTGTTTGATAACGTTCTTCCTCTTAAACAACAGCTTCTCTAACTGCTGTTTAACAAACACAGTTTGCTTGTCAGGTTCTTGGTTTGGTTCTCCAACACGCTGTACAGAAAAATATGCTTCTTGGGGAACTATATAGTCAAATCACAGATGTCACTGAAATCACAGTGCATGGGGTTTTTTCATATTCTGAAATAGTATGGTGATTACACTGACTAAGTAACATAGCAACAGTACATTTAAGCATTTTATTATGTCTTAGGTGCAACAAAATAATTTCCCCTGGCAGTCTCCTATACCTTGCAGTAACAGCCTTCCGGCCACCTGCACTACTGGTCAGAGTAAAGTAGCTGCCTGGTTGCAGGACTCTGAAGAGATGGACAGATGTGCAGAAGGTTAGTCTTTACCTTTTCATGTCTTGTTCTTTCAGAAAAAAATCTTGTTGATATAAAATAAGAAACAGTCAGTAAAGTGGTTAAGGTAATTAGATGCTTGTAGTGGCAGCTTCCCTCTCTGCATTGTTTGGGATGTTGCTTTAAAAATTTATCTTAATAATCTGTATTATCTTAATGGATATCATTGTTAAAATATGATCAGCTTTTGAGGTCCAGACTTGTTGCTGACTCCCATAGAAATAATGAGTGCGCAACACCTCTAAAAATAAACCTTTTACTTAGATGCCTTACCACTAGAGATTTAGACATTTAACTTTTTGTAACGCGCTAAAGTGCTAATGATGGAAATTATGGCAAAAAAAAAAGTCCAAACTGAAGAACTGAATATATTTTTGTTTTAATATATTTTTGTTTTATATCTGTTAGATCTTGCTCATTGTCAGTCAAACCTTGTGGAACTCAGTAAACTTCTTCAAAATTTAGAAATACTACAGAGAACTCAGTCAGCACCAAATTTCACAGACATGCAGGTAAGTATGCTAGAACGTAAATCATCACACTGAAACATTTGTTCATTGTGTTAAGGGAAATATAGGGATGTTGTCTGTTAATGATTTTCTGAAATCATCATAAGTCTTGGATGAAAGGTTTATCTTATATGTTTATCTTAATCATGTGTAATAATGTTTCACATGTAAAAAATAATTAAGACGTATTAATTATTTGAGTTAAATAGGATGAATCAAATGATTCTGTTACAATAGAAATACATGCATACATTGAAATTGTTTTTAAGGAGTTTTTGTTGTGTTGAGTCTGAATGAGAGATCATTTTAAGTTTTTAAGGAGTGGAGACCCAAAACCCCTCAAAGATGAAGTTGCATGCTCTAAAAATGAGGGCATAATACAGAGATCCCAAGGGTTGGACAGTTTCCCAGTTCAGGGTGAGTTTTCCTCTTGACCACAAGAAAGCAACAGCAGATCCTAAGTCCTTCCTTCCCCTTTCACTCAGTCCCCTTGAGTACACAAATCTCCCAGTGGTGTTGCTGCATTGGAAAGTCTAGTCCCAACGAGGCAGTGAGACTTATCATTGATGGTGAGGTGAACTCTATGTTTCCCTGAGTAGTACCAGAATAGAAATCCATGAGGATTTCAAGATCTCGGCCTAAGTATTGTCCACTCATGAAGAAAGTATACCAGCAGTTTCGCTAAATATACCATGTGCATGTATGGGTAGGTACAGCTGGTCATTGCTGTAGTTGCAGGCCCCGGCAGTGGCATTCTTCTCCTTACTTCCTAACTTTCATATGTCTAATACTACAATTCTTTACTAACTTGCTGTACTGTCTGTGTTGCTTGTGTCAATTTAATAGTATTTTGTCGCTTTTGACTATTTGTGTAATGTAGGCTAACTGTGTAGATATTTCAAAGAAAGACAAGCGGGTCACGAGACGATGGAGAACAAAAAGTGTCAGCAAAGATGCAAAAATTCAACTTCAGGTACTGAATGCACTATGCTTTACTTTCCACTGTACTTTTAGATTAACTTTCAAGCATGAAATGATGTATTAGCTGAAAGTAGGAAGTCAATGTACTGTCTCTTATGGTCCCACTGAAATAAATTAAATCTCAGTTTGTTGTTTAAAACCTAGAGAAGATAGTGAGAAAAATATTGATTTTACTTTCATTCGTATGGAAACATTGCCATCTAGGGAAAGGAGGGGTATCTGAATACTAGTCAATTAAGGTGCAAAAGAAGCAGTATGCACATAGCACACAGGGATATTGATGTTCTATCTCAAACTTGCCAAGAAGGGCAGTTGAACAGGTGACATGAAGTTAAAAGCAGAAGACATGACTGAAATACTAAACACACCAGTTGTCTTTGTCGAGACAAATACCAGGAATGCTACCAATGAGAAGTATTTTCACAAGTCTTTTCTTGTGGAAAAAGCTTAGTATGGGAGCAAACTGAATAAGCCAAAGAATACACAAAGTGAAGAAAGAATTGACCCCATCCTGCCTTAGAGCTGAAAAGTAAGAGCACAGAAATAAGCATAATACGCTTGTGTTACTGCTAGAGCCAGGGTGTCTTAATGTGTTTTGTCAGAAGCAGTTGTGTGTTTAGAGGCCTAATCTGAAACCTAATCTTTTTCATAATTGGGGAACTGATAATGAAGACTATATTCAACTGATTTCAGGAGCTAACAATCACCACTGCGCTGTCTGCTACATAGTAAATGTCAGAAACTTCTGACCCATTTAAATTCCTTGAAATTCATGCAAACTTTGAAAGCCTTCAATATCTCCCCTAGAGACATAATAAGGAGTTTTCTGTGAGTCATTTAAGATTAATAATCTTAAGGAAAGAACAAACCTTAGTTGCATCAGCTTTCTTGATGCAGCTGTTGTTGGTGATTTTTCTTTCTACCTATTATACTAGATAAATCACAGCAGGTTGAACAATGAAGCATCTGTTAGGTTTAAAAAGGTTTATCAATAAAGGAATTTTGGTGATTGATGTCATGTCCTATTACCTGCATTTGAAGGATCACTGTATTTCCCTACTGCTAAATAACACAGGCAAATAAAAATATCAGGAAAATGGATGCAAGTACTTGGTGCCTATGAAGAGACAAAGTCAACACTGCATGTCCTTCTTTCATGCCACAGTGGTCTCACAGCAATTCCTTTCCACAAAAATGATGAAAAATATTATGAAAGCAATCAGTGTATGACGATCTAGAGTGAGTCATGAGGAATTACGAGCTGTTCCTGTTTTGCCTGCACTTTACCAAAGTGACACTGGTCTGAGCTTCCATCATTTTGGCATCTGACTCTCGAACTGCTGTTTGTGGCTTGGCAGGAGCCTCAGCTCCTGAAATTCTCAAATATGGCCAGTTTTCAGGTTTCCCTGTGGGAGTCTGTGTGCATAGTACTACTCTACATGGGTCTGTCACTTCTGGGTTGATAATGAACTCTGCCTAACCTGGGTCAGCATTAACTCATGGCGAACTTAATGCTGGATATGCAAGGCTTATTTTGTTAGAGCAAAGCATTAAGTTATTGATGACTTAATGATGATGAGTTATAAATTAATTTGCAGTGAAACAGAAACAATAAAATTATTCTAAATTATATGGAAGGTGAAGACTCCCTTTTGGCTGCTCCATTATGATGAGCTTACCACATTGTTTATTTTTCCAAGGGCTGTCCTGTTCCATGAATGGTCTAAAGCTGTGACCTGTGGAAGATAGCCTCACTCTGACTCATGTTATTCCTAATTTGCTCATGTTGCCAATCCACTGAAATGTGGATTTCCTCCCATACCTAGATGGTTTTTACATTTACAGTCCCATTTTGTTCTGTTAGCCATTCCTTATAGCTTCATTGGCCTTCCATATAGGTAATTTTTTTCAAGACTACTCCAACTCTTTATAAACTGTTTATCAGGACATCCACTACTGAGAATCACTTTGTCTAATTTGTGATCTTTGTCTAATTTATTTCTTCATGGTGCCAACACGATTTGTGATTAAGTGGTTGATATTTGGTACTAAGAAAGCTTCTGTTGTCCTTTTCACAGAATCACAGTATGATAGGGGTTGTAAGGGTCCTCTGGAGGTCATCTAGTCCAACCCATCTGCCAGAGCAGATTCACCTAGAGCAGGTTGCACAGGATGGTGTCTAGGAGGGTTTTGAATGTCTCCAGAGATGGAGACTCCTCCATCTCTCTGGGCAACCTGTTCCAGTGCTCTGCCACCGTCAAAGTAAAGAAATTCCTTCTCATGTTTAGATGGAACTTCCTATGTTCAAGTTTGTGCCCGTTACCTCTTGTCCTTTCACTGAGCACCACTAAAAGCAGACTGGCCCCATCCTCTTGACACTCTTCCTTTAAATATTTATAAGCATTGGTAAGATGCCCCCTCAGTCTTCTCTTCTCTGGACTAAAAAGACCCAAGACCCTCAACCTTTCCTCATGCCTCCATAGATTTCATTAGTTTTAGGGGATAATGCTAATACTAACATACTAACTTTAAGCTAGTTGCACTATTAGCTACATTTTAAGTACTTGTACCTATTTATTTTAGAATGCACGGTCATTAACTACCATCAAAAGACCCTCTGTTAGTATAATATTGAGAGCCATCCTTCTGGGAAGCATAAAAATTATGGAGCTCTCTATATAGATGTCTTGTTCATGAGTAATGGGGAACAAGGGTGTAATTTTTCCTAGCTCAACATCCGCTGCGTAAGATGCAAGGACAGAATTCTCCCATCCAGATTTCATATTGTACTTGTTACCAGTTTTTTTGTTAATAAGATAGCTTTTGTTCTATTCCTGCTAACACATTCTTCAGTATGAATGCTAGATGTATAATGTGTTTAAAACATACTTTTTCTTGTAAGAAAAGCTTCTTGCTTTGTTTCCTAAAAATATATACCAATTAGGTATACCAGTTCTGTATGCAGTCAACTTCGCTCACATAGCTAATCCCAGTGACTAGAGTGGGGTTAGTCCCTGAAGTAAAATTGATTGTACCATGTGTATATATCTTTGCAGGTTTGGGATTTTAGTATTCCTAAATTGTTTAGAATTAACAGCTTAATTTACAGGCCTTTACTCAAGAGTAATACATGGACTGCCTCTCTGAAGAAAGAGTGCTTTTGTGAAGGAGGTTTATTTTGTTTTTAAAAAGCCTATTTAAAGTCTTATGAAAATGGCCTGCAACAACAGGTTAGTTGACCTGTATTCATTAATTTTACAAATGATGTTTTGCACAAAAACTGAATTGTGTTTTGTTTTGGTTTTTTTTTTTCTTTTGGGTAAAAATACCAAATTGTCATTCTCAAGACAACATAAAGAATTTCAAAAGAAAAAAAAAATTACTGAAAAGCAATAAAATGAACTAATGTTGATTTGATTTCCCTCAAAAGCTCAAAGTTGTGAAGTTCTAAGACTGATTTTTTTTTTTTTCCTTTTTTTTTTTTTGTGGTGGAGGTGGGTGGAGCGGGGAGTAGTTTAATAGAGAACGTATGGAGCAACCTGAAAAGTCATCTTGCTCTACTGAGGCTTTCAGCTCAGAAATGAAACCAGACCCTGAAGACTGGCTTATTACCTTTTCTCTTGAATAAATATTTCTTTATACCCTAACTCAGATAATGACCTCACTTTCTATTGTGTTGAGGGGAGAGTGTGGTTCTGCAGAGCTCATTGTTCCTATTTTAACAATGTATAGCTGCATTTATAATCTTGTATATATATTTGTACATCTCACTATATATACATATATATATATTTATATCTGTCTCTATCGGTTAAACAAGAATATTCTTCCGAACTTTTTCACAGGATAGACACACTTCTGTAGAGCACAAAGAGCTTTACATTATGCAGATAATGCGTTCTCTGCTTTAACAAAGTTTGTAGTTTATATTTTAGCTGTTATGTTTGTGTTTATTAATGTGAGAATTTTATAAAATATTACAAGGCTTCTCTTACTGTGATCATTAGTTAACTCTTCCATTGTCAGTAGCACTGCCACTAGTATCAGCCAGAGGGCCAGGCCATTCTCAGGTGCAGCAACCCTACCAGTGGGAATGTTACAGGAGCAAGACACTTTGGCTATTGAACTACAATATCCTGTTCTTCTTTGTGGTGTCCTGTATCCAATCCTTGATATTTGTCTGGTGCCCAGGCTGCTTTCAGGAAAAGTAAAAATGTATATAGATTTAAAAATAATGAAGTGGATATAGGTGAAGATAGAGGGGAAGAAAAATGTAAAGGGGTTGAAAATTGTTTTCTAAAAGCAGAAAGGTCGCTTTTCTAGTGTTTTAAAGATCTTAAAATGTCTTCAAAATAATGACATTTTGATTAGACATTAAATAGAATGACTTTGTGATAGGTGTGAAGCTCCTCTGCATTAGACAATTACTTGCTTGATTTTAGTGTACCATGATGATTTTTTTTAAAAGTAAAATAATAGTGAAATTAAGCAGGATGAGGCCACAAGCTTGGTATGCAGAAAAGGAAGTAGCTTCTGAAATACTTAGTTTTCATTTGTGCTGGTTTATCTTAGTTTTTGTACTCCTTTGGAAGCCAAGCCTTCAGTAATGTATGGGAGAAGTAGTTGGAACTCAGTAAAGTGGTGTGTGGAGAAAATGAACAAATAGGCTCAAGGATGGACATGGAAATGCTAGAGCTGTGCACAGGAATATTTACATAAGCAAGCTCACTATAACATACACACTGAAAAGTTTTACCATTGAGATGCATGCATCTTCAATGACCACACACAGTTCATGCAGTTCCACTAATGCAAAGTGATGTCTTTCAGAATTCATCTTCTAGATGGTCAAGTGACCCCCAGAAGGAGTTTGGGTTTTGTATTTTCTGCCACGCCATAGCATCCTTTTTGTTTTCGTATTCCATAATTGCCTCATGACTCTGAATGGCAATGCTAATAAAATATTTTTTTTGGTAGTCTTAGTGAGTGCACTGCAGTCCAACTCATCTGGAGACAATTTTAGTGAAGTATCTAGCTTTTTTATGTCTCTGGCATACACAACTGAAAACATGTGATATGTCCTCAGAATGTGTAGGCCGTAAGAGTTAACAAAATTGAACTCCACTTAAAGACTCTCCCTCTCCCTTCTCTGATCACCTTTCATCTTCCTGTGTCCCATCACCCCTTCCCTTCTCTTTTTCTACTTCCTTCTCTTCTTGCATTCACTGTCAGGAAGGGCCGGCACCGAAGGGCCAGTTCAGCACAACACGACGCCGGCAGAGACTAGCAGCTGCAGTGGCTACAACAGTGAGTGGATTTAAAAATCAAGGGATAGCTCTAAAGATGGGAAGCTGTGTAACTTGAATGTGTAATAAGCTTATGAAAATGTTTCTTGCACTTTCTGGAGGTGTCCATGCTACCCACTTTCAGCTTGAGTTTCTTAGAAGCGGTCAGACCTTTCACAAATGTATTCCATAAATGTGGGTCTGAGCTTGTTTACATGGTACATATCCCTCCTCTATGCAAGTGCAAGTGATGGTTAGACTCAGGCCCTGCACTATTTGAACGTGTCTTTGACATACTCTGCTGTAATACTATACAAAATGGAAAGAAATGATCAAATTCTGTTAAAAGATTCTTGTGACAGTCTACAGCAAGACAGCAGAACCAAGGAGATTTGTTACAAACAGCCATGGAATTATAAAATTTCCTGCCTTTTTTTTTAAAGTAGTGTAAGGTTAGCCTTTTCATTTGAGACACTTTCTGTTTACATCCCATAATTCCAAAAAGTCATATTACTACCTCTAGCATCTGTGTTTACTTTTGCTGATTTGCTATGTCTTTGATGCAAAATCTGGAGCTATGAAATCAACACAGGGACTGGGAATTGGGAGGGCGTAGTGCTGCTTGTGAAATCAAATTAGGGTATCTTTGGCTGCTGCTTTATAAGGGAAGGACTTATTAGGAATGCACAGTATAGACATTAGTACTAATCCATCAACTGATTAGTACAACAGCTAGAGATAGAAGACTCCGCAGCCAAAGGCTGAAGTGAGCTTTAAATGCATAACCCTTACATATCCCAAGCAGTCAATGTCTTCATCAGGCTAAAATATTCCAGGGTCTGCTGCTCCAGCCCATTGCTAAAATCCCCCAGATCAGAGATCCCTTCTGCTTAAGCTTTGAGCTCTGGCTACCTGAACCACAAAACTCAGTTACTATTAGGCCTTCATAAAAAGCATGAGAGAAATCGATGTTTCTCCAGTTCCCAAATTAACTCATCTAGATTTAATCCCCCATAATCAGTTAATGCTGAATGCTGTGCTCAATAATTGATTGATATTCTGACCTCATTGGTCTGCCTGCCTAGCGGAGAAATCCACCCCCTTGTCAGCTTCCATGGCTGAGCAGTGTCAGTGGGATGCTCTAACCAGGAGGTTCAGCAGCTGTTAAAGAGCATTGGCAAGAGCTGTACCAAGGAGTGCTTAAATGGAGGAAATACAGCTGGACTTAGATTGCAAGGCAGTAGGAGTCCAGGGAATCGATGAGTTGTTACCTGCAGCTGAAGTGAGGACCTGTTGAGGGAGGTCTTGGAGGAGCTGGCAAAAGTGCAGGAGGAAGGAAAACTAGAGGCATCAAAATGACTGCAGCTGTTGCAGTGGTTGTGGCAATGGCCACAACCTGGCAATGGCCACATTCTTCCTGGCTGATGTAGCAAAGTGCTTGTGTCTCCTGGACAGTGAAGCTATGCGTATAGGCTGAGGGTGCAGAATTACAGCAGGTAAATGCATGGCAGAAAGAGGTTTTCCTTACAACCCACTCTACCAGGAACAGTCTGTCCTACATGAACATGCAATTCTGAAGAAGGTGATGGATGAGTTGGTATTATGCTCCTGGCATAAGCAGAAAGTCAGGACAAGGTACATCTGAGGTCACGTCTAGAAAAGTGTGTGTATGGAGGAAACCAGAGTGATGCACCAAGAAGCTAAATATTTTTTTAAAACTCTCCAAAACAGCAACAACAAAAAAAAGAATGGGTAATAAAATCAGAATCAAGTCACTGGATATAGAGAGAAACCACAGCAGTGAAAGGGAAAAAGGGGAAGAGAAGTATGTTGTCAATGTTTCTTGGACTGTTGCCTATTCAAGAGAATGAAAGAATTTTTTCAATGTAGATTTTTTCATCCGTTGTGGAAAGTAGTTTGGAAACTTTGCTAAAAGATGCTTATGAGGAGAGTTTATGTCAGTCAAGAGTTTAGTATTTTAGGTTCTTGTATTTAAAGTAGTCTGCAAAGCAGCTTCTTGTCTCTGTCATGTGAATGTATATTTCTTGCAAGTCGTGTGACATTCAATGCTGTTTCTAGGACATACTTTAAAATGTAATTTTTCCAATAAGCCTCACTTCAGAAACATTGCTTTTCAGCCTGGCCAGCTGAGGTACGAAGCAGAAATGATGGATCTAAAGCAGGTGTCTTCAGCTAGGTTCATCACAAAGTGACTAAAGAGCCCCCTCTGAGTGTGGGCAGCCTGTCTGCAGCTCTGCCAGTCTGTGTGGGGCTGGGGCAGCCTGTTCCATCACCATGGGCACTACCGGCTGTAGGGACTCTTCCTTAAGCTCTTGCATTATAACTGGGATCAGCTTGCTTTCCTGCCTTCTGGATGGGCTTGAGGGTTAGGTACATGCTCCCTGCACACACAGCTGTCACGTAGCCACTTACTCTGCCCTCCTGGAGCCACCTGGGGCAATTGAACTTTTGCAGTGCTTCCAGTCAGAAAGTTCTGGGAACACGCTACATACAGTCACGTTAGTCAATTAGCCTAGTTTTGTTGGGCTGTGAAGAGGGGCACTCTGGCACTTGTGAAAAAGATAGTGGGGTAAATATCCAGTACAAACAGAAGGAATTATTCTATATCTCCTGTTAATGAAGTCATCTTGATATGAGGCTAAAATGAGGTCCGTAAAAAGTACCTACTGTGTTGATATAGCTGGAAATCAAAATGATAGAAGAGAACAAAATTTATACTGGATAGGTCCATTAGAGCTATTATTTTGGGGGCTATATGTATCTGGAAATTAAGGAAAAACAAGATGGAAAATGGTATTTGCAGAATGGGCTCATGAGTGGAATGAGACGTGATGAATAGATCCAACAGGATTTTGAGGGTTTCATTGGGGAATCAGAAATCTGAAATATATATTGTTGTTGACTTTTACAGGAAGGATTTGATAAAATCAAATAACAAGGTACCAATTTCAAATACTGACGGTAGTATAGAACTGATCTGTTGATAAAAATTCTTAGTAATATGACTTTTTATGTTATCTGCTGCTCTTTATCATGCCTCGGAAGACATGTTTTATATTTTGGCACCATTTTTCATAATTACATTGGGCTGCAGTGTGGAAATTCTTGATTTATGCATTTGATCAATATAATGAAATAAATTAATTTTACTGTGTTCAATGTGTTTAACAATGCTTAATATTTAAGTAACAAAACATAGTTCTGCATGCCTTTCCTTTGCATTTAAATTTGAAAATTGGGTTCTTGGCCTGATTTTTGTACAAATGTGTGTAAATGGTAAAATAAAAATAAAATACAACATACACTCACACACACATCACATATAACAGCGATAGCCATACACTGCATATGTAGCATATTTGTAACTGTTCAGTACATGATACGTGTGTGCATAACATAAAGATTTGCATGTATATTTTTCTTACTTTACCTGAAAGGTATAGAAGGAGAAAGAGAAGTGGAAGTGATAATACACTAAATTCTTTGCTCCATCTTACTAAGCTGTATCTCTTTGCATTTATTTATGGTTCATGTACTTTAAATGAAAATCGGGTGGTGGTTTGGTTTCTTTTTTTTTTTTGGTTGTTGTTTATTTGTTTAGTTAGATGATAGAAAGACTATATGTTTTTTCCCTCTTCATAGTTGCAATGGGTTTCAACTCAAGATTTACAACTAGTTTTGAAAAATTTCAATGATATACTTGATTATATAATATCCTATTTCCAGATCTGTGGAGGAACTTGCATACTTCAAATGTTGGTATTTTAACATCAGAGTTCTACTACATGTAGTCTTAAATATCCAAATATAAAGCACCATGTGTCATGGTTCAATCTGCCAGTCATCTTTTAAGCATTAGAAAACGGTCCATTTTTGTAAAGATTAAAATTGAAATGCTCCATCATCATTACCTGTTAGCTATGTATTTAAGGCCTTTTTTTGTCTGTTTCAGTGAAAAATTTCAAGAGAATTCTGCATCAGCTGTGCTGAGATTTAGGAAAGTAAAGAGTTACATGTTCACTCTTCCTACATTCTTCACATCGTGAACTAAGTCTTTTGTGTTCAGAAGAAATTTGTGTTTTCTTCAACAGAGTCAAAAGGTTGGTTGCAGCTTATACAATATTTTGTCACTGTTTGTTGCTGTAGGTCCCTTTCAGTGCTACGATGTCACCCGTTCGACTGCATTCGTCCAATCCCAACCTTTGTGCAGACATCGAGTTTCAGACTCCCCCAAGCCATGTAACGGACCCTCTGGAGTGCTCCACTGAGTACATGAAACTTCAAGAAGAATTCTGCCTGATGGCACAAAAAGGTAACTGGAAATATCAAGCCTTTCCTTTATTTTGCTACTCTGTTGTATTTATTGCACTTCTCTGTTGTATTTCTTTATTGCCTTCACTTAGTTATCACCAAGGCATTCATCTGCATTAGATGATATTGTATGATAATTTTTAGCTGGTCAGGTGACTTATTTATTCTTTTTTACTCTTTCATTATTCTTTTTTTCTGTATTATCCTTCTTACATTTTCCATAGATGTCATGAATATAGAGATAGGTAAAATGTCTGATAAGAGATTTTTTTTTAGAAGTGTTCTAAACTACTTTCTGCATCTTGTAAATACATTTCTGAATTTGCAAACATTTTGTTTCTCAATGAAATGCTTTATTACTCCCCAAAGATGAATGTCAGAATGTCACTGTTACATATAATGTTGTGCAATTCATTTTTGACAATGTTTTCCATGTGCATGAAACAACAGAAGAGGAGCTTATTACTAGAATATACTTTAAAATGTCATTTTATTGCCAACAAATGAATGGTCCTGCAGACTGAAAATACTATTTTTAAAGTGCTTGTTATCAGTTTGCTATCTGGTATATGACAAACATAGGAAAACACGTGAAATTGATATCTTAAAAGCCTGTTTAAAGACCAAGTAATCCCCTTTAATAGTGCAATATTAAGTCTTAGCACTTTTTTTTTTGTTACTCTGAAAAAAAAATTAAAAATTGGAAAGAAAAGAACACATATTGGACACAGGTTTTCCAAATATGCACCTTTCCATACGTTCAGCCCCAAGAATATGCTCAAATGACATATGTGTGAACATACAGTATGCACATTACAACCTCAAGCTGTGCTTGTACTTAATTTGGCAAGGATTACTTGAAGTTCAGTTCTTTGCTTCTAATTTCCATAATTGTGGGATGGAAATCTCACTCTCTGTCTTTATTGCTGAAATATTGTCGTAGATGTCAATGTGCAGTTCTGTAGCTGAGAAAACACTTGTTTTCTTTTTTTCTTTTTGCTTAGTGCATTCTCTTTTGAAGTCTGCCTTTAACAGCATAGCTATAGAGAAGGAGAAGCTTAAGCAGATTGTTTCAGAGCAGGATCTTACAGGCCACAATGCTCAAATAGCACACCTCAGACAGTCCCTCTCTCAGGTATGTTCGTGATTTGATTTCACACGGATCTAGCTTGCCAGATAGACTATTTCTTTTGTATTTTGGCCGTTTCCTGAGATAGAAGGAACCAAGAAAAAGCCAAGTTCTTGACCAGAACTATGATATGTGTTCTGTTATGGCATAGGTCTAACCTCAATGCATGTGAAGCTGAAGGAGATCATTTGTTTGTGTAACATGTATCAGTTATGGTTTTCCAAAGTAAAGAAAAAGTATCAAATGTTTTTATACAAATGCTAGATATCTTTCCTGGAGCTGTTTCCAGCACAGCCAAGGAGATATTCTTGTTTTCTTAATTTTTTTAATTTTGACTGCTTACTTTCAGATTTTTTTTTATATATGCATGTCTCTAACTGCAAAAGAAATGATGGATTACAGGATAATCATGGGTAAATTGGATTTTCAGATACATACCTGTTATTGTCCAGTGTCTCTCCCCCTGAAGCCAAAGGAAAAATTGTTGGCTTTAGTGGGGAAGAAGAGGTAAAGCAACAGTAAGTTCTCAGGTTGCTCAAATTGTTTAATTCATTGTCAAGGAAACATAAAAATTTTTACTCTGAAGAACGGATTGGTGTGGAGTACTGCATCTGCAAGAAATGTAAGCAGAGTTGTAAAGGCAAATAGAATTTCACCCAAATGTGTGTATAATTTCATACTTTGTTAGTGGGTTTTTTTGCTATGAGATTAAAATTGATGCACATTTCTATAGACAAAGATGCATATCATGTTACACAGATTGATTACTGTGTATTGTAACAAAGAAAGGTTAAGGACAAGAGATAAGGGTTACCTTTTCTGGTTATTGGTACGAATTTAGCCAAGACCTGTGCAGACTTACTAGCAACTTGTATGAAATATGTGATCATGTTTGCTTCCTGTTCTTGGCCTCCAGGGTCAGTTTAAATGTCCCTGTCACATGTTAGTTCATAGACTTGATGGGGAACAAATGGAAACTAGACCTCTATTAGATGACTGGGTTTGACCAGTTCTCATGACCAGGTTTGAACAGTTTAAGAAGCTGCTGCCAGGCTGCTGTTTGTCATCACCTTCCCTTCCTGGTAGATGGCAACTGTGAACATGCCCAGACCATTTCAGAACAAAGCAAAATGGGGTAATTTAAACTGTTTAGTGGTAGTTTAAACTAACCTATTTTACTTTGGACCTACTTTGTTTCAGTACATCCATGCAACCTATTCCTGAGTTTGCCCTAGGGAGAGGCAGAAGATTCTTGCTCCATTATAACAGTCATTTTTTACTAAAACAGTATGTCTGTTGTTCTTTTCTATAATCCTCAGTGCTGGGGATATATTAGGATTAAGTCAGTTCATGTTCTGTAGGTATGTAACAATGTACCGTTTCTGGATTTCAGAATCTTGCACGTGAGTCTTTCTAGATAACAGACTATGTGTATATATGCACCCAAATTTATAATCTAGATTGGGCTTTAAAAAAGGAGAAAAATCAGCAGATATCAGACACCAGTTGAATTCTATTGGTATTTGTGACATTCTAATGGATCAGTAGTTTGAAATGAGTACACACGCATGCAAATATATCAAATTGATCTGGGTGGGCAAATACCCAATGAGACTAGCAATTACGTTGCTTTTGCTGGGATCTGCAGACTCTAAGTACTGATAAACTTGGTTCAGAAAGGGCTGTATAGTTGTAAACCAAGAATTGCCTCTTTGGCCATTTTGCAGGTGGTTCCTGTTTGTTCTGTAATTTCATTCTTTTTTGCTGCATCCACTCCCCGTTTCCATAATGTTCATAACCCACCAGTTTAGCTGCCAAAGAGCTATCTGAAGAATTAAGGTAGAATGCCATTGTTACGTTTGGGGAGACTATTTGTCCCCTCCTCCCTCTTGAAAATCACTGAAAGCAAACCAACCAAAGCACTAAATCATGTGATTTCTTAGGATATTTTTTTTTCCTGTTTAATGCTTACTTTTTAATTTTAAATGAAATGTGCAATTTTTATTTTAAGGCTCTCAACCAGAATGCTGAACTAAGGAGTCGCTTGAACAGAATACATTCAGAATCTGTTATTTGTGATCAGGTTGTCAGTGTAAATATTATCCCTAGTCCTGATGAGGTAAGACTTTGGCCTTTAATGGATTTAGAGTACAATCAAACCTTGCTAATTCTCACTAATAGCTGAAATGCACCTGGCAAATTACAGAATTTTTCAGATTGGCAAGTGTTCATTTACACAAAAAGTAAGATTATATTTTCCCTACGTAAAATAAAACTTCTGTCTTTTATTTTGCATATGTCAGATCTCATGAAAGAGTTCAGTTTGGTCTCTGCAGCAAAACAGATAAGGACTCCAGTTTTGGAATATTAATTGTGGGCTGTGGGAATTAGTGAGGTTTTACTGTATTTGACTGTAGCACACAGTAGCTAACCAATTCTGTATCTTAGTTTCTTGCCAAATCAACAGAACAGTTTAGTAATTAATGGCCTGATCCTGCAAGTTCTTAAAGGGCCTAATGTTTAATATCTTGAGTGGCACTGCTGAAATCAAATGGTTCAGTCTATGAACCAATCACTATACTAATATCATTTTTGCAACATCTAGTCTTTGTTGTTCTGCTTTCCTCAGTGGTCAGCTTCCCTCATGAGAAGGACAAATCTGAATTTGCAAGCTGTAATATGTTACAATTAATAGGGTCGCTTTGACAACCGTTCTGTTTTTATTTTACCAAAATATTTTTCATTTGTCATTTCCAGTACTTTTTTCCTATGCATATGCCATTTCATTTAACATACTCTCGTCTCCTAATTATTTCTTCCCACAAGAAAGGAAGGTGAAAAGGTTTACAATTACTTCTGTTTATTTGCTTTTTGAAAACATCCAAACAATTATTCTAAGAGTCCAGCATGTTGGAGACTAGCAACAGAAGGTAGAGGTGAAGCAGTGCCACAGCACAGCATCTGCAGTGAAGTCCTGAGCAATGACCATCTCTTCTGTTTTGTATTTTCTTGTATCTGGATTCTTTTCATATGTACATTGTTATCTCAGTACAAGTGTGTCTGACTGAAGGGGTTTTTCAAAGAGATTCCCAGATGTCTCATTCACTTCTCTTGATTGCTTTATATATATAATCTTGCAGTGTGTAGGTAATGCCTGTGTGAGCATCTTTTTCAGGTAGAGGTATGTGTAGGTTTCCAAATTCCTCTAGTTTATACAAAAACTTAAGATTTTGATCATTTAATGTAAAGGTAACAGTGAAATGAGCTTTTATTTCTATTATAATTCATCAAACATCATGAACCATCTACAAGTTCGTTAGCCCCAGTGAAAAAGGAATGGTGTTTGACCTCTTGGCTAGTTTAGGATTTTTTTGTTGTTAGTGCATTTTGAAGCAACTACGTAAAATAATTCTACAGGATTAAGATGTCAACAAAACCATTTGCAGGACTTCTGTAGTAAGATTAATAGGTATGGAGTTGTAATCTGGAGTTAACTGTGTTTAGAAGGGTTTCAGTAGTTTCATCTGTGTTACCTCCCAGAAGCAACATGCTGTGTAAATTAGGGATTAAGCCATAAGCCTGTGTCCCTCCTTAGCAGCAGCTCCTTTGCTGGAATGGTACAGGAGAGGTCTTAATTTGTTTCCCCCCCTTCTTAAGGCTATAGCCTGTAGCTTAATATGTTGAAACCTGGTGTTCCTCCCATCAATAGCAGGAAGAGAAAGATGTGTTCCATTATTTAAATTAGCTTGCCCCCTACTGATATACACATAATACAATTTTGAACCCTTGCCTTTACTGTCTAATTCTCTTTATAATAAACCATGGAGAGCCCATTCCCTTTAGTACTATTGAGTCAGTGTTAATGGAAAAACTTGAATGAGATTTGGACTACAAACGTGGAATAAAAGCATGTAAATATATACTATAGCTATCCTCCTGAATATTCAAACATCTGTTACTAAACTGGTTCACAAGTGCATTTATTTTGAAAGTAACTTGTAACTTCCTGACCTTATAAAGCTTTATATAAGAGTTTTGGTTATATCAAAGCTAGCTCCCAGTGATGTAATTTATGAACAGGTGTCTTTTCATGTGAATGTTGTGGTTGAACTTGTCTGACGCAATCCAGCTATTGCCCACGAAATTGTTCCTCTGGATACAGAACTAGATCTCTGATTATTCGTGTTGCTAAAACTTAGCAGTTGATGCTGAGCAGGCCTCAAATGAAGACATGTATTTCACTTCTCTAAACGCACTTTATTTTGTAATTGTCGAAGTGTCATCTGCTAAGTATGCACAAAGTCCTGCTAAAATGCTGGTTTTACTATCTGTGTTTATAATTTAGCATAGAAAAAATATTCAGGTGATTTACCCCTTCTATGCATATTTATTTTGTATTAGAAATAATATTTAATGATTTCTGTGATTTATTTACAGACAGGTGAACAAATTCATGTCAGTTTGCCACTGTCTCAGCAAGTTTCTAATGAGAGCAGGCTCTCTATGTCTGAATCTGTTTCAGAGTTCTTTGATGCACAGGAAGTGCTTCTATCTGCCAGCTCGTCAGAAAATGAGGTAGGCTGTGACAGCATGCTGCAGCTTTGCTGTTGGACAAATTTAGGTATTGCTACCACTAGTGAATGGTTGGTGTTTGGTTGGTTGGGATTTTGTTTGTTTGTTTGTTTGTTTTTGTTGGTTTTGGGTTTTTTTATAATACTACTTAGAATAAAAAGGTATCAGAATGTGTAAGATTTAGACAAATGAACTTGAGACTCCTTTGTGTGGAAGTTCCCTGAAGTATAAAACTGAGTTGAAAATTGCTTGCATCAGTAGCTTATGTTCAGTACATGTCCTTGCTAGACTATGGCAGTTTCAGATAAGGATGATATAGGAGCAGTTACGTCTGACTATGCAGTCAACTAATTTAGATTTTAAAATATTCTTCAAAAAAACAGTCTTTTACTATACGTATAAAGTTATTCTCTGTAATCAGACAAGTAGACAAAATCCTGAAAAATTGGCTCACATGGGCTCAAAGTCGAAGCAGTCAGGTACAGTTCAGGCTCCTGAGTCATGTTGCTGTCCACAGCTTTCCTGTGCTATCCTGAATAAATTCTTCAATTTTAAAAATTTACTTTTTAAAATACCTTTTTATGAAACCACAGTAGTGCTATGGTCTACCACAGCTCTTCTGTAAGAGGAAATAGCTCACATGCTCACATGAGTTGGCATGTGAGCACAATTGCTCACATGCCATGAGTTGGCAAAACCACAGCTGGAGTTCTTCATCTAAAGAATGGAATGGTTCCTTAGCTTATTGCTTCTGGCAGATGTAAAGTACATGTTACCTTACTAGTCTGGATTGTCTATATCAGCATGGAAAGTTGCTATGGCTGTATGTTATAAACAAAGTGAAAACTTTACGAAATCACCTCCAAATGGTATAGGCCTTACAATAAATGCTATTTCATGAGTAAACACGGTAAAATATTTTGAAAGTAATATTTCTGGAAAAAATAGGTTTTGGAAAAAATTGTTATTAAAAATAGTCTTAACACTAATGTATTTCTTGTTTTGCAAAATAAATCAATTTCCATATAATTTTTTGCTGAAACACAAGCTGTGTTTTATTATTTTGTTCTCTATAAAGAGCACAAATCTCTTCTCACCTCCCGTCCCTAGTGTTTTATGCTGTCAATTTTTACTCATCTCTGATCTTATTTGAAGTTACCCTTTTGCAAACATAATATCTGTATTTGACTTCATAATAAGGAATTCAGAAACATAAGGAGAGCATAGCATTTGTTTTGACACTTCTAGTGTATTGGCACTATGAGCTGATTGAAGCATCCAGTTGATTTTAGTTAAAAGCTCTAATTAGGTAGAAATTATTTCTTTGAATATTTGTGTTTCATTTAATTTTTTAATGTATTTTATATGTATTTGTCTTAATTGATATTTTATTTATATTTTAGGCTTCTGATGATGAATCTTATATCAGTGATGTGAGTGATAATATATCTGAGGACAACACCAGTGTTGCAGACAACATTTCTCGGCAAAGTATACGGCTATGTTTTAAACTTTGGGAAATTACGTTGGTTATGTTCATGTACCAGATTTACTGCATGTCTGTACAAGACCAGCTCAGCTGAAATCAGTGAAGTTGGGCTTGCTTGTTCTGGTGGTGATTTGGTTCAATGGAGAAGTCCATTTTTCTTAATCTGCTGCTCTTTTATAATAATAGTTTTTTCCCCTTCCCAGTTCTCAATGGTGAGCTAACAGGAGGAGCATTCAGGAATGGACGGAGAACTTGTCTCCCAGCTCCCAGCCCTGACACCAGTAATATCAACCTGTGGAATATTTTGCGAAATAACATTGGCAAAGATCTTTCCAAAGTATCCATGCCAGTTGAGCTAAATGAACCTCTGAATACCTTGCAACATCTTTGTGAAGAGCTGGAATACAGTGAACTCTTGGACAAGGCTGCTGAAACAGATGATCCTTATGAACGCATGGTAATAAATTGAGTGTATTAAAAAGGGAACTGTTGACTGAAGGTCTGTGTGGGCTCTGTAGGACTCTGCCTCCTTTGCTGAAAAGTTTGAAAGGTGGGAATTGATGAAGTCAGGAGAGTACAGGAAGGAAAAGCAGTGCAACCAAAAACTTCCTTGGAAACCTGGATTTGATCCCCTTCTCTGCTACAGATACCTCTGAAATTTCTCTGTAGTATCTTACAGTTAAATTTAAGGAAAGAAGTTTTGGAAGAATGAGGGTTTTTACTGTTGAAGAAATGCTCGTGAAAAGAGTGTAAATTCTGTTGATGCTGCATTTATGAACCACATGAAATAAATAAAGCATGGAGCACCCATTACGCAGTGGGGAAAAAAACAAAATATGTAAAAGTTCATGTGAGTGTTACATCCTTGCTACCATGAGAAGAGGGGGACCCTCCTCATGGAGGAGGTTAAGGTTCACCCCACTCTTAGCAGAACCTTAAATGTGCATTAAGGACATCCTAAGTGAGAACTCTTTATGTTTGACACTAAAATAAAATAGTTCTCATAGGAAAATGGTATGTGATCGTGTCATTAGAACTTATAATATAGTATTTATTCACAGTGACCACAAACTAGAGCTGGGTCTGTGTTTTAGATCATTAGCGATAAGCCTGTTTAAAGGTAGGAAAACAATATCTTGTGCAGATTGTTATTTTAGGGGATTGTTGAAAGAGACTGACCGAGACCATGAAGAAAAACAAATTAAATCAACAAAAGAAATATAATTTATACTGGTTCTGGCTGGGGTGTATGGTATCACTCTCAGCCATGCTTCATCGATCCAAATTTCAGTCTTGAGTGGAGTAAGTTGTGTGATACCACTAAGTTACGGCATAAACACAAAAATCTCTGCCTATTCTCACTTAACATTCTTGTCTGTATTTTCACAGGTTCTCATAGCTGCTTTTGCAGCATCAGGCTATGCCTCTACATACTTCAGAGCAGGAAGCAAGCCATTTAACCCAGTGCTTGGTGAAACTTATGAATGTATTAGAGAAGATAAAGGATTTCGATTTTTCTCAGAGCAGGTAAAGCTTATTTCTAGATAGACACTCCTGTTTAGATTTAGATTTTGGTTTCTTTCTTTTATAAAGTAATATTGTTTTTTCTTTCTAGTTAGAATGGTTTGCTTTCTTACTAATAAAGAAAGGTTCTTAGTGTAAGTTAACTTCATTAAATGCTAGAAGGCACATATTTTTATAGTAATCACAAGGCAGTGTTTTAAGTACATAGCATTTTAAGCACAAACTTAAGTTGGATTTGTTTTTATAGCAACATAGGCTAAATAATAGTGTGAGCTATTTAGTATTTTCATATTGCAGTAACAATTGTATGGTATTAGAAATGAAAATGAATTGTTTTTAACTCATCCAAACTGTTTTCCAGGTTAGCCACCATCCTCCCATTTCGGCCTGTCACTGTGAATCGAAGAACTTTGTGTTTTGGCAAGGTATACTTTTTAATTCAAAAGCATAAACTTTGTTCATTAGCAAGTAAAAACTTTGTCTGTACAAGCTGAGCTTTGCATTTGGAACTTACTCAAAAATTATATACTTATTATTTTTGTAGTAACTTATTAAAAACTGATGCTTTGAATTATTTCACTCCAAATTTTCAGTCTTAAGAGTAAGCAGACATGTTACAACTTGCCTTGTCACTTGCAGTCTGTTTACACTTTGCTGCTAAAAACCTTTTTACCAAGAAAATTGTTATTTCTTACAAACACAAGCAGTTCTTTTTACACAGTTGAACAAGCAGCTCTTTATTTCTTTATATCTACTGGCATACGGATCTAATTTGGATTGAATGTTTTCATGAGAGATTTGACAATAATGTAGCACAAGCATGACTCCTAGAAGAATATAAAGCTTATCTTTAGTTTTTCTTACCTAATGTCATTTTTTAGCATTTTTTTTCTTTTGTATTTTCATGGCAACTTCATACTGTCCTGTTTTAACCAGATGGTCTAGCATAGACCACCTCGTGTGCTATGCAGATCACTGCAAGACTGGTCCTTTCAGTTTTGTAAATCTTTCGCTATTATGTTCAGATATCAGGTGGAAAAACAAATTCTGGGGGAAATCAATGGAAATTCTGCCAGTTGGAACCTTGAATGTGACTCTTCCAAAGTAAGCCACTGTCCTATTTCCTTTTGTCTTCAATCTTTGCTGCAATCTATCTGTGAATGGACTGGGGGAAGTGTATGCAGACATGACATTAATTGTGCCGCTGAGAGTCAGTGCCTAGCTCAAATCTCTCCTTAGTGTACAGGTGAGGATACTGAAGCATTTTTGAGCCTGAAGATCCACTTGAGTTTTTTGGGGAAAAATATACAAACTCTCTAGGAAATGATAGACAGAGGGGGATAGAAATGTTTTAGGGGAGAGAACCCAAGTTTTACATGTAGAGTAGTGATGAAATGTTCAGAACAAGGCTACAATATATGACTGTCAACAGCTAGCACCCTCATTTCTAAGGCTCTCAATACTGCTAAGTGTTTCCTCAGAACAACCACTAGTAACAATGTAACATCATTTTTCAAAACATACCTAAGTCAAAACATGTTCTTCAGGTGTTGACAGAGTTGTAAATCCTGGAAACGTGCAAGAAGAGGACACTTGAGACATCTGCTTCCTACCTCCTTCCTGTTATCTTTTTTTCCATATTTATTTTATTCTATTTGTAATTTAATTACATTGTCTACTTATAGCCTCAGTTCAGCCTTGTGTTGATCTTTGGTTCACTGTCCTGTCCCTAGAGGATTTGTGGCCAAAGCACTTAACGCTTTGAGGACAGTGAATATGTTGTGCAGGGCTTCAGTGGTTCATAATGCCATTCTTCAGTTCTCTGTGCTAGAGCTTAGGTGAGCGCCTCTATGGAGGATTAGTAATGTACCTGGAACCAGTGCTTTATTAAAGTAAGCTATTGTCTCAAAAATTTTTGAGGAATATGATCTTGTATTTCTGATAATGGAGCTATGCTTTACTTTTTTGTCCATAGTGATCATGATTAATATATGTTACCAACTCCTTGTTAATCTCTTCTTAGGTATGGAGACTACTATGTCTGGAACAAAGTCACTACTTGCATACATAATATCCTTAGTGGAAGGAGGTGGATAGAACACTATGGAGAGATAACTATCAGAAACACAAAAAGCAGTGTTTGTATTTGTAAACTCACATTTGTCAAGGTAATATATATAATGTAATATATTCATAAAACTGCATAGTTTAAGTGTATATCAAACTGTTTCTTCAGTATTTCTGAAATCTACTTTCCACATTTTGTTTTATCAACATTTGTAAATACATAAATTATCAAATGAGAGAGCTATGACTGTATTCCATTGACCATTTGATATCAGTGTCTTGAATTGCTGTATAGCTGTATATTACACTGTTGTTGGGTTTAGGTTAAAAATGAAATGTCAAAATTTCTTTTTTATTACCACAGTGAAAATGCAAAGTCACTGTAGACTTCTGTGCCATTTTACTTTTGCCTTTACTAGAATTTGGCAGTCAGTATTTTATCTCTTTAGATTAAATAATGCTACTTTGATTCATAGTATTTGAATATCTAGGCAAAACAGACCACTGTTATTGTTACTGTCAATTATTTTCACTAAAAGTAGATTTGTCTTCATATTGCAACAGAATACATCATTACCATTGCAGTGCTAGCAATGGTGCGTTACTGTAAATCTGAAATTCATGTTTTGATGGATATTCTGAGAACGGGAAACTGCCTCAGTAGGTGAAGGTGTAAGAGATAAACGTGTCTAAGAATAGCAAAACAGAGAAGAGAAACAAAAAGCAACAAATAACAAGTAAAACTGGCTGAACATCTTCCCTGCTGCTAGCAGTAGTGTGCAGCACCCATGAAAGGATTCCCTTACGTGGACAGGTATACTCAGTTACCTGACTCTGATCTTGCAACTTCCAACATGTCATTTTTGCTGAATTGTGTGGGATTTGGGTTAATGAACAACAATATAGTTCCCAGATGTGCTGACAATTTAAATGCCTTTTACCAAAACCACATACCAAATTGTTCAGGGTTTCTCATGTAATAAATCAATTAATATTCAGATCATCTGAATTTCAAATTCTGATATTCTTGGTTCCAGGTGAGCTGTTCTGGTACAAAATTTGGACAATTAGTGCCACATATTAAAATTCATGCAGTATGTATGGTACAATGGGTAAAACGAAAACCAGTGTGAACTAGTAATTCTTTGTTAAACTTGCAGGTGAACTACTGGAATTCAAATGTAAATGAGGTCCAGGGTGTTGTGATAGATCAAGAAGGGAAGGTGGTTCATCGCCTTTTTGGAAAGTGGCATGAAGGCCTTTATTGTGGGGTCGCACCTTCAGCCAAATGCATATGGAGGCCAGGTAAGAAACTTGTAAGAAACTCTGGCAGGCACTGCAGTGTAACCCTAAACTATGTAAAACTGTTTTTAGCCATCAATTTAAATACACAAAATACTACTGGATAAGTTAAATTTCCAGCTAGACAAATGAACATGAATTTACATTATTTTATTGTGTAAAGGAAATGTTCTTAGAGGTCACAGTCTTCTACATCTCAGTCTAACTTCTGGTCAAATATTCTGGGGCCTTGGGGTCAACATAAGAAAAAAATTAGAAAGAAAAATTGGATGTCTGGGCCTGCCTGCCTTCTCACAGAGAGCAGGGTAGCTTATTTGGATTCAGCAAATAGGAGGTGCCAGTTTATTGAGTTTGTTTTATTAGCCAAAAGGATTATCTTCAGAGATGGTGAGCTCCTGTGATTTCAGGAGCTGATTTCAACTTCCTTGCTGCTTCCCACTGAGGTCGAATTTAATTATCCTTTGTACCTACAGTATCTTTCATACATACCAAGTGATTATCCAGGAATTGTCATTGTTGTTGGTATTTTGAACCCTAGTCTGTATTGACAGTATTTTGAATCCTACTTTGCACCCTGCTGTCTGCAATGTCTGCTCTTACTGCCGCTAACAGCGCTGAATCAGTCTGTGAGAGGGTGTTCCAGAGTTGACTCTGAACATCAGTTAAGGTTAGCTTTTATAGAGACATTTGATAAGCCCACTTTCTGGGGAAGACGAAACTATGTTTAGCTTGAAAATCTTGCAAACAGCAATTTTTATTTGAAAAGAAAGGAAGATCATAAAAGTTTTGAATCTATTAGCATGTAATTACAACCTCTGTAGGATAAGCAGTTGAAATTAGTATTTAGTGAATGTTGTTCCATCTGGACTGTAGCTTTTGGTGGTTTTTTAAGTGTATGTAAAATATATTAATGTTTTTGCTGTTGTAATTTAATAAATAAAGAAATGAACCTCTTTCATATTTAGAGTAATAGTTTAAAAAGCTTTTTTTCTTTCTCATACATATTCATACAGGCTCCATGCCAACCAATTATGAACGTTATTACGGCTTCACAAGGTTTGCTATTGAGCTCAATGAATTAGACCCTTTACTGAAAGATCTTCTGCCTTCAACAGATGCACGATTCAGGCCAGATCAAAGGCAAGAATGCTTATTTATACACTTAATATTTGGTGGCTTTAAGGTTGTGTTTTGCTGAGTATTGGATTTTGTCTATGTCTTTGCTACAGTCTGAACTAAGATTTGGAGGATTCTGGTAGCAGAGAAGGTATTCAGTATTGCAATTGAATTTCTGTTTCAGCCAGTTGAGGGAAAGTAGAAAGCATCTCATTGGTATAGTAGAGCTATTGTGCAGAGGTAAGATTCCCCATAACAAACTGGAATGACGAGCTCTGAAGTGTCATGCCCTCCTGCTATGAATGGAAGAAACGTTAATTCCCTCCTAATTCTCAGTTCAAAATACTTTGGTGTTTGTGATAGCCTGACGTTTCCAAAGAAAGCATGTATCTTAAGTTATAGGTCAGGTATGTGTAACTGGGGAGTCACATCAAGGTTATTCTTATTTTATGAGGTTATGACTAAATCTGAAAGTAGGTACAGACAACAGGCTTGTCTTTTGCTTGTCTTTTGTGGTGATTGGTGCTAGAAAATCCCTTGTTCTAGACACTGCATGATTGCTATAGGACCTGCTGTTATTCATACAGGCTTCTGGAGGAAGGAAATATAGAAGCAGCAGCATCTGAGAAACAAAGGATAGAGGAACTCCAGAGAGGTCGGAGGCGGTACATGGAAGAAAACAGCATTGAATATGTACCCAAATTTTTTAAGTGAGTCTATTCATTTCAGTAGTAAGTCTCTGTTTTGTACAACGTGACTGGACAAAGTGTTGCAAGAATTATCACCAACTCAGTCTATTAATTGTGAAGGCCTGGAAAATGGCAATTTTAAGAAAAATAATCAGATACCTGACCTCTGCCTGAAGCAATTTTTATATAGTTTAAAGCTTCATAATAGAATGATCATTTTCTCACAATAAGCAACAGCTATAAAACCGTGCTGCTCCCCTTGGCCAATGTTTTTTGAACTTTGAAGTGGAATATAAGTATAATATTAGGACTATGTTATTGTTTTAAGTCATTGCATAAACAAAGTAATAAATAGTGACCTGAACAACAGCATCATATACCCATGTATTTTAAATATATACATAAATGTATAAATATACATTTAATTTATAATTTATTTATTTTTGAGTGGAGGTTTGGAGGTTTTGGGGGGTTTTCTTAATTAAGTATTCTTCTAAAACAAGGGATAGTCATACCAAATAGCCTAATGTTTAGGATGAGGAATCATAAGTGATTCTTCGCTTTTGAATGTGATTAATGCAGTTTTGTAGTGGAAGATGAGCAAAATACAGAGGAGACAAACAATACAAGTGGTAAAAGTCTTGCATTCTACAAGCTAGCTCTCCTGGTTGATCCCCTGAACATAATCAGAGTCTGTAATGGCCAAAGAGGCTTCGTGTGGCTCTAAGACCTGCTCACACAGATCAGACAACAGATTTGCGATCTTGGCTGTCTTCTAAAACTCCCATTTTTGACTCAGGTAGAGGTTGTTTTTTATTTTTAAATCCCTGACTGTTATTGTGTCCTTTAGAAATATGAAATCAGATTTAGTATTGGTTTAGATCAGAGGGGTATGGAATTTTATTTCATATTGCATAAACATGGAGAACTATGGTCAGAACTTTTTTTCCTCTCTCTTTTTTTTTGTTTTGATTTTTTTTTTTTCCTTTCTACAGAAAAGTTATCGATGCTAATCAAAGAGAAGCCTGGGTCACCAATGACACCTACTGGGAACTGCGAAAGGATCCTGGCTTTAGTAAAGTAGAAATTCCCGTACTCTGGTAAACTGAGAATGTAGATCTAGTACACATATCACTCTGAAGAAAAAAATAACTATGCACAATATGTTTCTTATAGCTAAGCGTGGTTTGTGGGTCTACGGAAAAACCCATCATTCGCATTTATATTCATCTTTATAACGGACTTTTGAAAGTGCATTAGACCAGGCCCCTGACCACTTCTGGATCTTTTTAATTTTGCAGCAGCCATTAAAAGATAAAAAAAAAAAAGGAAAAAAAAAGAAAAAGAAATGTTTTAAAGTTTCATACACTGAAAATTCAGAACAAAAGAAGCAGATGAGTTATCCAAAGTCACTCGGAAGAGGTGGTAAATGCAAAACTGCAACCGGTGCTTTAAACAGACATTAAGAGTAATGTAATTTAAATTAAAAAAAAAAAAAAAAGGAAGAAAAAGAGAAAAAAAATCCATTTTGTTTCAACTATTTTTGTTAAAAACTCTTGGGTCACAACACTGTCATTTCTGGCTTCAAGTTAGTCCTTTGGTTTGATGTGCTTGGACTGACTTTTGTCAAAAAGATACGCTTTTCCGGAAGCTGTTCCCATTCATATGCCATTGTTCATGCCTTAAACAAAATATGAAGTTGTACAGTAAGCAATTTTAAAATATGTATGCTTAGGCTTGTGTGAAAGGCAGATTTTTAAAGCACTAGAATTTTATCATGATATAAATATTGGAGAACCTCCATTATTTAAAATCAAAAGACAACAAAACATCTAACTGTATTTCAGAGGAATGAGATCTACTGTACATGCTTTAGCTTTGGGAAGCTGACTGTATAATCAGACTGAAAAGAAACTGCTAACTGGTTGAATTTGAGGCAATTTTGGCAAATGCATATGAATTGCTAGTCAGAAAGTTCATATTCTACATGACTGATGATGAGATGCAATCGTCACTTTTAGCATTGCCTGGACATAGTCTCACAGTGAATCTCATTTCCCCGTAACTGTTTATACAATTATAATTCCCTGAAGCTTTGCAACAGTGTTAAAAGCACAGAAAGATTTCATTGGAAGGTCTCTGGCTTCTCTCCAGAAGCTGGATAGTACTGTAAATGCAACTATTTTCTGCCACACTGTTTACTTTACTGGTTCTGTTTTTTCCCCATACGCTCTTCTTATCTAAGTTTATATTTGAGAGTATGGCTCCCATGCATTGTAGCTAATGACTACTACTTGTGTTGCCAAAATAGCTTTTGTGCAAAATTATATTTTACAGTTTTTCATAAAGTGATTCTATATTTTTTGATTAAGAACCAAATCTCTCATGTGTTGCTAAGCCTGAGTTAAAGTGCGTGGGAGAAGGCTTGGCACTTTCTATTTGAAAATATCTGAAACATTAGAAGCAGGAGGGGACAGATTTTAATAAAAGGAAAAAAAGTAATTTTGTTAGGTAAAACCTGCATTCCATATAGTGTGATCTAGTCTTCCATTTATGCATGTATTATACATCCAGCCACTGATGATAGGTTAGATTTCACGCATATACACTGTATTTCTTTCTACACATACACAGCATACATAGTGCCTTTGATTTTTTTCTATTTAATATTGATTTCAGTACTGAGACCTAAAAAAAAAATTATTAGATAGGTATGTGATCCTGCCAGCAGAGCTGCTTGAACATTTCTCAGTAGATTACCATGCATACCCAGCTCTCCACCTGCTTCTTCCTTTTTCAGAGTCAGGTCCCTAAATAACTGAGATCACTTTGATTATTTAATATGCATTTACTTCCTCCCCCTTGTTTTTATGACAAGGCAACTGGCTACTAATGAATTCCAATTTCTTCACATGATTCTGTTATAAGGAAGAAATATGAAAAAACTAAAAAAATTATTAAGTAGACTTCTTAAGAATTGTGAATGCTCATGAATTGCTTATGAATGTTTGGTATAAAAAAAACCCTGTTTGCAGATTAACTGGATTTCTTCCAAAGAAAAGTTTTCAAAGAACTATATCTTTTTCTTTCCTAGTTGAACATAGTCTGATTTTTTATATTTTTATTTTTTTTTAGTTCTACAATTGTTATTATAAGACAATGAAAATATATCAAAGTTTGGGTTTTTTAATTGTACTTGGTTAACTTCATCCTACTTGCTTTAATGGCATTACACTATAAATCAAATCGGCACATTGTGTGCAAAATAGCACTTAATTATCCTATGACACTTTCCTTAAAAACAGCATCATTAAACACTATTGCCCACTTCATGCTCCAATCTTTGTGTGCGGTTCACCATATTATTAGAAAACATTATGTGTGTATAACTGCAATTACATTTGAGGGACAGAAACTGCACGTCCCCAGTTTTTTTTTTCAAAGTCAGTTTTTAATTTAATTACAGAAGTAAGGTCTTTAGTTCTACAGTGTTCTGCTGGTGCTTTGTGAATGCCATTATTTGCAATGCGAACTGAAACTTGGTGAACACTAAAGATGCTGTCACTGATTTGCTTTTTTTTTTTTTTTACAATTGTTTATTTGACACTCCTTGAAAGAAAAATAACATTTTTAGAATTAAAAAAAAATCAGTTATAGGCTAAATCTTTCTCTTGAAGGCACTTTTTAAGCCTACTGAATGTTAAATTTGTTAATTACTAAGTAGAGGAAACACAGAACAATGCATTACAAAATATTTGTGGTCTTTATCAGAAATTGAAAAGTGCTAGCAGATGTACTGTAAGGCAATTTCTTATAGTGCAGAATTCTCTGGATTCTGTGCAATATATTTTATTAATTTTTTTCTGTAACCTTGGGGGACATCAACATTTTATGCTGTTTCTGAAGAGAGTGGGTAAACAGAGTATAGGTCAGGGGACTTCTGTCCAAATTACAATTTTCAGGCAACCTGTGAAATATCACCAGGACTGAGTCGCGGGCGATAGCGGGCTTTCCACATCCCCTGCCACCGTAGCACAGAATGAGGTTTCCCATGTTGCAATGAGAGCGCGCTGCTGTCTCCTTTGCAGCCTGGCACCCAGTGTAAGGACCTGCTGCTTTTCAGCAGGGCTGCTGCTCTGCTCTCCCTTCCCAGCCCACGGGACTTTTCTGCCCCAGGTGCCAACCTTTGTACTTGAACCTCATGAAGTGTCTTCTGGCCCAGTCCTCAAGCCAAGCCGCGTCCTTCTGATTGAAGCTCTGCCATTTGGCGTGCCATCTCATCCTCCTAATTTAAATGTCGTCTGCAAATTTGTTAACATGTAGTCTCTATGTGCTCGCCCAGGTCTCTGCTGAGATGTTAATTGACATGGGCCACAGAATTCACCCCTGCAGGGCTGTCCTTGTTGTTGGCTGCAAGCGGAGCGTAAGCCACCGATCAATGCCCTTCAAGTCTGGGGGTTCGGGCAGTTTTCAGGCCACCTCGCTCCATTCATCCAGGCAGTATTTCCTTCTGAAAGGCATGAAAAATACTTACCAACTCAGTAAATATAAATGCTATAGGTTTGGTATGTGATGAAAATTAGTGCAAATCATTTGACATTTAAAACCTTTTAAACAATTTAAGAAGTTCTAACTTTCACTACAAAGACATATCCTTTGCTTTTTCCTGTGTTTCCTCAAAACACTTATTTCTGTATAAAATAGACAACCCTTATGCTTTAGTTTCACAATAGTAAACTGTACTTTCAATTAATATATTAAAAGTATACCTTAATTTGTTCCCTGTTCTGGTACTGCAGATATGATATGGTAATAGTAGCCATTTTCATCAAATGTAACATCTTATAAAGATTTAAATACCTTCATTCCTATTTTAGATCTATATTAACAAAATGGTAGATTTTTCAGAAATTGTTGCCTCACTGCGAGATACAATTTGAGTTGATTTTCATACAGTATCACTGTGTTTAACAAGTCATATAGGCACCTGTTCTAATTTTAAACAGGTGTAAGTTGCATGAAATAAACGTTTTTGTATTTGGCTTTAAAAGTGAACTCCTACTATAATACTTTTTTCATCTTACAAATAATGTTAACCCCTTTTTTTTTCCCCTCATTTTGAACTTCTGACTCAAGCTTGTACGGCATTTATGGGTTTTACTTGAATAGCACATGCTAGGCGTATGTCAAATATTGCAGTATCTATAAGTCACACAGTTTTGAAAGATATTGCCCTTAATTGTCTACTGAACACTGTCAGAACTTTATGGAAAGAAATTACACGCACCTTAGGGCACGCTAGGAGCCAGTGCTGGCCCCACCCTCATGGGCTCCTGGAGAGGAGCTTGCATATGGGCTGTGCCCTGTGTTTCCCATGGAGGTGACATGGGATTTTCTCACCCTCAAACCAGGCAGAGCGGAGGCCAGTGCAATGCAGTCTTGCTCATAGAGTTTCTGTCAAAAAATACGAACTTTTAGAAATATCCTGGAAGGGAGGGGACGTTCATTTGCACTTGCACAAGGACCAAGAGGGCTGAAGACGCCAATTCTCTGTGAGTTTTGCAAAACTTGCTTTCACTAGCAAAGCTCTGTTAGTATGGGGAAGGTTTGTGTGGTCTCCTTGTTTTACAGGATTTTAAATATTGTCTGGTGCAGAGATAAACACTTGCTGTTTAACATGCCTTTAGCTGCAGTTGTAATCTGAGGAATTAACTCTATTTTAGATGTCATTACTAATGCTGGAGCTGCATAATAAAAGTAATGGAGGATTTTCAGATTAAATCCACATGAAAGGAAAGGGTATTTACATTCATATGCTAAAATGACAGTAGGGGTTAAGTTAGAGATTTTGGCGCAGCTGGGGGAAAAGGATTAAAGATTAATATGGACAGAAGTGTGTAAGAAACATTGGAGTGGCCTCACAGGTCACCCTGTGCTCTACACAGACCTTGGAGAAAGCTAACAAAGCTTACTGTGTCATAACCACTTACCTTGGCAGCTGCTGGGGCTGAAAATAGTATCTTGGGTTTTCTTCTTGTCTGTCATTAAGTGACAGTCATCAAAATTGTATAAAACTTGAATTTGCTCTTTTGAGCACATATTGATAAAATTTGATGTAGACAGGGATACAGTGGCAACTAGGGTTTGAGGTTTGTTTTTTTGGTTTTTTTTTTGGTTTTTTTTTTAATGTGCTCAAAACTATGAATGTATATTTAGTATAAAAAGTGGTATCATTTTCTAGTTTACCATCCCTGGTTACTTTTATTATTATTCTGGTATAATTCAGAAGTAGTTTCATAGAGAAAGGACTTTTTTTTCATCTGATTTTTTTGTTCGGTTGGTTTTAACAGAAGAATCTAGACTAAGAACAGTCAATGGCACCCAGAAGAATGCTGCAAATCTCAATTAGCTCAGAGAAATGGTTTATTTACAGCATTTTTTTATTATTATATATTGTAAGGAGTCAACTTACAAAAGCAAATACATTATTTGCTCTTTAAACTAGAGAATGTAAACCACCTTCATTCATTAGCTTTGGTGTTAGCTATGTCTCTCTTCTACTAAACTGAAAATCCTGTTTATAAAAGGCGTTTTATATGGTATCTCGCAGGTTTAAAAATCGATAACAATGTACTTGTAGGTGTTTTATATATCCATCTCCTTTGTCAAGTTTTGTGGTGTTATAAACCCTTCATATATTTTTTTTTTTTTTTAAATTGCTTTTTTTTCCTTCCTTGCAACCTTTGACAAGCCTCAGAAAAGGGAAGGAGAGACTCTAATGTAAAACAGTGAAACTAGTTACAGCAGCTCTGTCAGTGACACAGCTGTAACAAAATAGAAAGTTTTTTAACTTTTATGAATTAAAGTGTCAGCAGAGCTGCTGAATCAGTTTCAGGCAGGTTATCTTAATACCATTTTTCTTTCCACTGATCCATGACAGCATGAAAAATGGGAAGATTGGTGACATTTGCTCAGAATTAATTCTGAAGGTGAAGGGAAGTTTTTATTCCTGTTTTAAATAAAAATCACTGTAGCCAGCATTTGGCTGAAGGTAATGTGGACAAACAGACTTACATATTTTATAAATAAGAAAACCATGAAGTTGTAATATAGAATCAGCAGTGTGTAATATATTCTGTCTTGATGTATGAATAATTTGTTGAAGTGTGGCAAAGCTACTTATTGTTCCAGGAGTACAAATGATCCAGATGTTGTCTCCTACGAAACACTGAAATATATTTTCATATAGACTGCTACTTTTAATTGTCTGCATTAATGAAAGAGGGATATTTCATGCTAACATATAATGTTGCTGGCCCAGAATATTAGGGATATGAAAAGAGAAGAGGTAAGGAGATTCCTTCAAAAAGTCAGAAGTGGGTAACTTTTACACCCTGAGCATCAAAATGATATATGCTATACAAGAGTAGTACACAGTGATGAGTATTCAACCAGAACTATTCTTCTTCATTGAGGTACTCACTCCTTGTGTCAGTTGTGTAGCCACACTTGCAACATCTTTTTCTGAAGCTGTATAACTATTTATGATTGCGCTTGTGGCCCAGGGGTTGATTTGTCAGGTAAATTGAAGGCAGGCTGTAAATTGAATTGTCAATCTGATTTGAAGGCAATCAGTGTTAGAGTCAGGATTGCAAACTCGCATTTCTATTCTAGCAGTCCTGTGCTGAATGCTCTCTCTCTTCCTTTGTTAAATTCTCCTGAACAAGGAAGATTACAGAACCATTAACAAAATTAATGTAAGTTTAATCCTCCATATTTCAGGCAAAGGAAAATTCAGGATAGCTTCTTTACCTGTGTTGAAGAAATGCAGACAAGATCTTCAATTATCTTTGTATTTACTTAATGTTTTATAAAATATTTTGAGATTGGATTAGCAATATTATACATAAATATATTAAACTTGCTTTGTCACCTATCTTGAAGTCAACATTGAATATTATCTTTCCAATTTGAGGTTAGAAATCAGGTCTATTTAATTCTTGAAAAAAAGTGTTGCTGATATTCTTTAGGGGTTGAAATGTAGTATAACAAATTCAGATCACAATAAATTTTGTTTTCAACTGAGTCTCAAACAAGACCTGACTATTAGCTGAGAAATAAATGCTGATGAGTTTATTTTGGTAAACAGGCATAAATGCAAAGATGGCAACTTTTACCTTAGTTAAGCTTTCTCTCTAATTAGCAACAGCATTGTTCTTGTTCCTTTGTAATTATTTCTAAACTAATTATTTTCAAACATTCATTCCTCACTAAGAATTAATTACATTTGAAATCTGAGTTTTAAAAATTAAACAATGTTTGGAACTCCACAGAGATGATGAGTGGTGCTTCTGTCTTGCACCTAATGCTCAGATCTTGCTAAATCTCCACTGCTTGGAACAGGGTGGACCAATAGTGCTTACTCACTAGAATTTCATCCTTGGACCTAAAAGAAATTTCGGTGGGCTTTTCTGGATAGGATTCTTCTTTGTATATTGATTTGTGTCTAAGTTATTTACTATAAAATGAGTAAGAAATCAAGCTGCTAGCATCTGATGTCTGAAATCTTTTCCTTCACCAAAATGCATAGTAAAGTTCTTGTTCCTTATCTGTTAGATATATGCTAGATTGTCTGAAGTGGATACTTTATCTAGCACGTAAAAAGCCATTATAAAATTAAACTACTGTGTTACCCAGAAAGATCATTATGGTAGTTCTGTATTAGAATAATAGGTATATTTTCTTTGTTGTAACCAGTACCGAGACTCTTCTTTTGTTCTTTATCTGCTTTCCTTTGTATAATGAGCTGTTTGGTGAATTATGATTTCTCCATATTTCAACAGCAAAGAATTCTGTATTTTCTCTCATTGTTGCACAAAGTTAATATGAATTGGGAATAACGTCACAATATTTTGTGAGATTATGTCCCATATGCACATGTATGAAACGTAGTAAATTTTAGTATTTATACCTTGCTCAGACTCTGAGAATATCATTAGAAGAGTAAGGTTTAGATTAGTTGTCAATTTTACATTGCCTTACTGAGCTTCTTTTCTTTTAACAGCCTTTAATTTCAGATGGGGAAACAGCCCTGCACCAATTTTTTAGCAGGCCAAAATGTCAAAACCTAAAGAGCTAAAAGAGCATTCTTTGCTGATTGCCCATATCCCTGTGCTCATTCTACAAAAAAAACCCAAACCCACCCAAATCTGTTGATTTCTTATACACCTCTTTGTGTACCATACTTGTAAAAGGAGGTCCTCAGAGTCTTTCCACTGTGATTATGCTATTATGTCAGCTAGAAAGGTATACAGAAACTCACTTTGCTGTTTTTAAGATTAATTTTAAAGGCAAATAGTTGCTTTCTAGAAGCCTAACAGGTAAAGCCAGTGCTACTTTTGAGTACTGGGTAGACAGTGTCTCTTTGAGAGGGAAATAATGGACTTGGACTGTAACTAGAAAGGGTCTATGTTCCTCGATGCACCAGGCAATTTTTTTTCTGTTGTTTGAAGGCAGTAGAAAAGTGTTACTTAAAGGAAAGAAAGAAAGAAAGAAAGAAACAAAGAGAGAGAGAGAATGAAAGAGAGAAAGAAAATATGAAGCATTTATTTACCCAGCTACCTGAATGTTGCAGAAGGCATTATTTTTGAGCACTGTAATGTTAATCATCACCAGCAGCACCCTTAATTTTGTGCTCTGAAGTTCACTGTGGATTTCTATAATGAGATGATGAAGAAAAGGATACAGGAAAAAAAAGTCAGTCCCATAATTTCTAAATAAGTCAATAAAAATTGGTTTGCAAATATTTGTTTTGAAAATTGTATAAGCTACTAAAGTATCGCAATTATTAAGATCATGTTTGGTCCTTCACAGTACATTCAGTGATTTAACGTTTTAAAAAGTAATCTTGATTACTTTCCTGCAAATGCATTAATTTGTGCTTGACTATTCTCAAGTCTGAGATGCTTTTCAAAATGATTCTTCTTTACATTTTATTAATTCTGACTCCAAATACTGGCCGCAATCATGCCTGTAAAAACAGTTCTATTGCTTACAGTTACTAAGCATCAACAGCTGAGGAATAACATAGGTAGGATATTATTTGGATATTCCAAATCTATAAACTTTTATTTCACATGTTAATTGGCAGTGCACATCTCAGATTTTTTTTTTTTTTATGCTTCATTTGCTTGGACTCTGATCTTGCATGGGCATCAATACATACTTAGCATAAACATTGCAGTATCATTGACTTTACTTTAAAAGTTGTAGATACTAAAGTTCAAATGAAAAGGCTCAACAGTGACTTTCCTAAGAAATCAAGACAATGTACCTGGTTACACCAGGCTTTGTAGTACTTGATTCCTACATGATTAAACAAATGAGCACCTGTGCAGATGAGGGTGAGCTGCTGTCGGTACTCATTGAACTCAGTGAGCTTCCAGGTGACTGGATGATCTAGCTGCCAAATCTCCTTTAACTGTAGGCCTCATGTACAGTCAGTTCTAGGTATTCAACTAGTTACACTTAAGCTTAATTTTGATCATGTGCACTCTCTTGTGGAAGATAAATGTGTGAAATATAGCTGGTTTGACTGCTTGCCAGTCAAAGCAATATATTTGACTTTCCTTTGACTCTCTGGAATTTTGGGACCTTATTCTGGGACTTGTAGTATTTAAAAACCAGTTAACTTCATATCACTGCAACACTCAATTATGAATGACATTTGGAAGAAAGAACAGGAGATTAAATCAATGACAATTTATCATATTATGTCTCACTCTGGCAAGCTTAATTGTAAGAATATTTGCAGTTCCTATCCCTGTTTCCCGGTACTTTCCCTAGGATGGTGCCAGCCCAGAGTGAGGGATGCTAATGCTATATGCTAATCAAAAAAGGAGACATCTTTCTGATTTGCAATGAAGGGGGTGGCTAACTAAGAGCATGCTCCTAATTTCAGCCTCAAAAAGCATGAATGTGAGAAAGTGCCTCCCCTCTCTCCTTCTAGGCTTTAGCACATACATAGAATTGCTTTTTTTTCAGCATATCAAATTCTCTGGTTACTTCAGAGATTGAACCTAGCCAAGAAGGAGCAGAAAAACAACAGTTTTAAGTTCCCACATCAGGCAGCTGGAACGCTTATTCTGTGTCTTTGCACTCATGAGTTGGTTATGAACGTACTGCTGTAGTTATCAAGAATGCAGGTGAGGCCTCACGCTGACTACCTCTCATGCAATAAAAAACAAGCTCATTCAGTAGTTCGTGTTGATTACAGTTGAACATCTTTTGGCCACAGGATTCAGAGAGGTGGTAGTGGAGGGAATAGTAAACAAAAGAAATTAATTTAATTAAGACTTTATTCCAGTGATGTATGTGGTATACACAATACCCATAACACCAACTCCAAGTGAGGTATGTCCTACAGCTTATTGTAGGAAATGAAGGTGAATTCGGCTATGCTATAGTTTATGTTGTGCTCTACAATGTAACAAAAGATGTCATCTGTTTCCTTCAGGCTGCTCCGGATTTACCAGGATATTGTGTCCAAAAACCACACACACAATTCTAATTTTTGAGGAAACATGATGCTCTTTTACCTGTTGCAATGTAATTGGATAATGCATGTACAAATGACTTGTTTAGCCTGCCAATGAATGTTGCTAATGCCTTACCAAAAAAAAAGCATATTTTTTGTATTTTTTTCCTCAGAGGCAAATCCAAACAACGCTAGATTTGGGAAACTGTTTACTGAAAAGCATTTTCTAATAGATCTCTGAAGAAGTGCAATTGTATAATTATTATTGTTCAGTGCATACAGTACATTGTCTCCATCACTCTGTACACTGCTGCTATTAGTGCTTGTTCTAATAAATCTCAATGTACACTGTTTAAACTGCTGTCATCTGTCTTCTGATTTATTAACATAAGAAACACTTTAGAATATGGTTCTTGAATGAACTGTTTGTAACTAGTTAAGTGAATTGACTATTAATGATAAAATTGTAATATATATTGTACAGATCGATTTTGGAGAGGTGGGTGGTAGTGGCAGCAATAGCACTGAAACAAAGGCTTCTCACTAGCATCATCCTGTTCCTTTCTAACCTTTTTTCACTGCAGGATTATTTTTTATAAAACTTTTCCCATGTGATTCTCTGTGCAGTTCCTTTAAATCTGGCAGGAGCTACCAACTGCAGTCTCAAAGAAGATAATTTTCTTTTTGGCAGTTCCTGGTTTTATCTTCATGCTACAGCTGGTAAGAGCCTTCTGCTTTTTTTTTTTTTTTTTTTTTTCACTTCAGCTTGCTCTTTATGATTAAAGGCAGCTTGCAGTATGTTTCTAAGTTTTATGAGAGGGTGTAGAGAAAATGGTTCCTGATGTTCTCTAATAAAATTGAAAAAAGAGGTGTGTGGGGAAAAAAAAATACGTGACACCCACCCCTTCTGGCATCTTGGAAAAATAACAGTATGTGGGATTTTTCCATTTGTGTTCTTGTCAGTTGTTCAGCCCCTAAGTCAATTACATTCCATTTAAAATGAAAACATAATAGAAAACAAGAATTTGGTTTTTGTTGTTTCTTGGCATTGTAGAAAGAACAAGTGTTCAAACAGTCTGGAATGCTGCCTTAGTGGGAGCAACAGCAAAGGAAGGGAAAACACTTTTTTTTTTCATGAATGGCAATGCTTTTTCTTGTGTCAGAGTACACATCTGATCTCATCCAAACCGATGCTCTGAGCCAGGTGGTACACTGGGAGCTTATTCCCTGTTAAACAATTCTACAAACGAAATTTAGCTCTGGTTTCACATTTGTGTAGTTGCCTCTGAATGCTTTGCAAAACAAATCAAACACTTTTTGGTGTCTGTTGCTCAGCAAAATTACTCTGCCTAAGTGACGTGAAGTGTGAAAAGCTACATGTCGTTACTTAGTTAATTAAAAAAACCGACACAACAAACCTTTGGGAATAGATTAGAGTGCAAGAGGCCTGTGAGGCAGCATTACGAATCTGACATCTAATTTAGCATAAAGGCTATTACTTAAGTATGGAAGTAAATTTTACGTTTAAATCTAGTCTAACCAAGAGACAGATGATAGTTCTTCTTAGCCACAAATATGTAGGCACTATGGTGTGGTGAAGTGAGACGGTGTGGGAAGCTATTGACAAGATTTCATCCTGACTCAGCTAAAGGAGTTGCCCACAGAAAGCTGTTCCAAGTTTCACTGCCGGTACAAAAATCTGTTCTGATGTGATGATGCACGGCACTTTTGCCCAGCCAATGTATCAAGCCACATGGTTCTCCAAGTCCTTATTAGCTTATTAAATATTTAAGTTGGTCTAAATGTTAAAAACCACAAGTATGCAATATTGACTGTTCCTGCACCTGAATATGCAAAATTATTTTTTGAGTAAGTAATCATTACTAAATCAGATTAAAAGAAACTAATCTGAAACAACATATCAGGTACTGGGGTGTAGCTGAGGAGGTACTCTTTAGTTTATTTCAACTGAGTGACAAGTCTAATTTTACTTAAGGTCAGTAAATGCAGCGTCTTACAGTTAGACTGCTTTTAATTTCTGAAAGCTACATCTAAGATGTAACTATCAGGCCGAGTAACTAAGAGGCAGGCTAGGTTGTTTATTCCATATCTATATCCCAAGTGCGTATTAGTAATTTAAAAAGAATTCAGGGCAACTTAATATAGTATGCATGAATGCATGTTACAGACATGAATTTGGTGTGAAGACATTTTTTTACCTGTAATTAGATTACATTAGATTATATTTATTTTGGATTTTAGATTACATATATATTTATATTTATTTTGGAAAAGTTCCAAAATAAAATCAAATATGTAGTTACTTTTCTCACTGATACTGGCTATATTTTCTTCAGCAAAGAAATGAAACTTATAGATAGGTCAACTTTCACAACTATCCTAAGTTTCTTGAACACATTTTTTTTGACAAGTCAGTGGAGGAAAAAAGTAAAATTAAACATTTCCAAAAGGTTACACTTGTTGGACTGCAAGTGGACTACAAGTTCCAATAAGGACATTGAGGTTTGTTTTTTTTTAGCTGACAAAATTTAAGGTGTAGATTAAGTTCCTCTTTAAGTGGGTTATTTTTGAGGGCCTAGCATTGTATTCAGCAATCAAAGAAATTAAGGTGGTATAGCAGAAGGGCACATCCATTCTTCAGTGCTGGTTCAAGAACTGGTTTCACTTAAATCCACCAACCTAGTACAACAATATTAGTTAGGTTGCTTTTTATGTCCGGTGACAGGAATTTTTTTATGTCACCTGTCTGTTAAAATATTTAGTATTTGGAAACTGCTCAAGTATCTTCTTATTTTATGCCTACACGTGTGAAAAAAAAAAAAAAAGGAAACTAGATGAGGAAGTATTCTCTTAGCATGAAAAGGAACAGCCTGAAAAAGCAAAGAAGTGATTATGAAAGAGGCTACTGAATTCTTGCATGCCCTACAAACACCTACTTCATTTTGTCTGTTTATAAATACTCTGTATCCAAAGATTTGAGAGTATTTTATAATGGTGGTAATTTCTTGCAGCATCCTGCTCAGGGAAGTGATATATTAGCACAGCCACATACAGTAGGTTCCATAGACTGAGGTTAATTGTCCGGTATCACAGAGCAGCTAGTGGCAATGCCAAAAATAAATCCCATTCAAGCCTGCTGCTCAGATTAAAACATAAGGAGCGGCAGCAAGGAACAAGATATGTCCACTACTGAAGGAAGTATTGTGTAGAGATAACTGTACCAGCGCCCATCAGGAAGATTAGCAGGGACAATGTGAATTATACCACGGTAGACAAATCCTTTGTTTTGTAATCTTTCTTCAGACATAGTGGCACAGCAGCAGCAGCAACAGTTCTCATACAGGTGGACAGGTGGATGCACAAGCCCACAGAGCTGTCCTCCAGCGCAGACACACCCACTCACAGATGCTGGAAAAAAAGGATTTAGTCATTTGGGCAGCATCGTCTCAAGCAAAGGCAGCATTAAACCTACTTTAGGTTACTTTAGGTAGTAATGTTTATGTAACAAATGACCACTTCTGGCTGAGAGATGTGCCCGTTTCTCAGAGGTAGAAGGTTTAAAGGCAAACATACTATATCAGCAAATCTCTCCCTGGTGTACTACTTTTGCATTTCTTTTATTAGTAAATGCTTCACAGATAACACGTCCATCTGCCCATTAACAGTACTGCCAATAATAATAGGCAATTACAAAGAAGCAAAATCTGGGATATTTAATACACTTTACCCAGTGATAATCATTTAATATCATGTTATTTAAAAATGGACACATGAAACACAGATTAAGTAGTCTGCACATCTGTGAACAAAGGTCTGAAACCTGAAAGGTAAATCTGTAGGAGAGCTATCACCAGAAACTATCACCAGAATTTACGCTCCTTAATCTCTTTTGTGTTTCCTTTTCATCATTAACATGGCTCTAGTGAGAAGGCAGTGAAGTGGTACAAAGGAGCCAACTGTGCAACACATTCCCTTTTCGCCAAGTGAACAGATGTTGCTTGTATAGAGGTGAAAGGGGGATGATGTCAACCAAAAGCCATAGAGAAGCCAGTTGAACTCTCCATCTTGTAGCCTTTCATGGATGTACAGTGCAGCTTTTAGTACTTTGATTGCTGGGCAAGTGTCATGCCATAATACAGCACCTCCTGGCAGGAGATCTACCTTTTATGTGCACTGCGGCACAGACTATGAATATGTATAATCACAGCCTGCTCTGTGGCAGAGAATCGAAAGAGGTTCCAACAGAGTTTACTTGAGCTTTAAACCCAGAGTATTGTATAGAAAACATAGTAATAGTGAGTGTGTGTATGTGTTTTCCAAATGGACTGCTAAAAGTGACCTTGAATATAATTTAGAACAGCCCTAATGGTATCTGTATAGAGAAGGAGAGCAGTGTTTCCTGCGTCTTTTGATTTTTTTTTTTCAAATCTATTATAATTAGTGAAGAAACTGTTCACACGCAACAGTCCCACATAAATAAAACATGGGAGCCCATTAAAATACTTCTAGAAGCTTCTTTTTAAAATTTTCTCCTGAGACTACAGATAGTAGTGGAATATTCGAAAGGATCTGTCTTCACAAGATGTAAAACATACTTTCAGTGTGGGGAACGTAAATTATTTTAGGACTAGGCTTCTGATGAGTTGCCTCCTTGAATTTCTGAGTTCTCTAATTTTGATACGGTCTATTTGTCCTGCTGCCCAGAGAGGTTTCCATAAGGAACCAATTACGTTTTATTTACACAAGAAATGACTACATTTTTTCACTGCTTTACCAAATTGAGAGCTTAATAAATTAACTACACAAAAATATTGCCATAGCAAATGTAATTGTTCCCCTATACTGCATAATTAAATAACATTTCTGAACTGATTTAAAATTTCCACTGCACTTGAACTATATAATAAAGAAATGCAACACGGAAGTATCTCTGCTGAAGCTACGTCTGCTGAAAACGTTCATCTTGCTTTCACTTAACGTTTCTTCCCACAATGATCTCAAAATGCCACAAAGCTTTGTGAGCAGGAATCACTGCCAGCATTGGGCCAGGTGACCCCACTACTGCAGCAAACTGCTGGGCCAGGCGTTCAGCATGACAGTGGTGCTGTCTTCATACTCAGGAACTCTGAAGTGATGTAAGTCATGGTATTAAACTGGCTGGTTTTTGCTTATACAAGGGGATCTCTAGACAAGGTCCACCTTGCAAGAACAACAACAAAAACCCTCAAGTGCTGATAAAACCGATTAGGTATTAAAAAAAAAAAAAAAGTGTATGTGTAATAAGGACCATATTTGGCCCCATAAATTGTGGGTTTTGTTACCTCCTGAAATAGAACAGGATCTGTATTACACAGATCCTTGCTTTCCAAGTGAATACTCATGCCATCTGCTGGAAAGTTATGGAATTTAGCAAGTTTTTTTTTCAGTCGTATTTTATTTTTCTGATTTTTAGGTGCTAAATTCTTGCACTTGTTCTTTTGTAAAGATCTATAGGTAAATCTAATATAGTTAAAAGGCACGTAATTCAGGTGGTCTGGTAACTGACAGCACCTTTTTGTACACTGGGAAGATACTAAATTACCATCATAATTTGGTACTGATTATGTCGGTTTAACTCTTTCAAGTAAAACACCAACTCAGTTTATGCAGTCAGTTAAGGCTTAAGACTTATTTTCTTCCCTCAATTGACTGGTTAATCATGCTGTTTTTGCAATATGGTTGACTGTGGCAAGAAAAAAATTAAAATCTGCTCAGTTCATGTGGGTTGTAAAAACATGAAAATCATCTGCAGATGACGCTAGATTTCTGGATTGAAATTAGTGAGATGATTCCACATTTTCAGTTCCTTGGACAAGCCTCTAGCTTGCATGCATCTTAGGTCAGCCTATAAATGCTTTAGCAACCCCATAATTACAGATATCCAACATTCCTGCAGGGATAATGTAGGATAACTATATAATAATACAACAAAAATTATTATGGAGTTACCTAGTAACTCCAAAAGCATTCTGCATCCTCAAAGGTTATGCAGAAAGCAGGACTGTATTATTTACTATTAAGTAATCTCCAGGTCCATATCATATGATGTAAGGAAAAAATACACTATAAGGCATCAAAATTCTCAGCTATGTATAGCTAATACTTGGCTGCACTGTTACTACTCTGTGGCTAAGACCCATTCTGAAGAAACAGAGCTGACCTGGTATATGAAGTAAACTGTCTTGCTGTTCACTCCGGGTGAAGATAGAGCAAAGAAACTGCAGCACAGAAACTGCTCCACATATTGAGGCTTGTGATGTCCTTTGGCAAACTTACAGACACCTGCAGTCTGCTGGGGATGGACAACTCAGAAGCAGAAGAGAGCGCGGTAGGTAGGAGCAGAGAGCAGAGTTAAGCTGGAGTTATAGGACCAGGAAGATCAATTAAAAAGACCATATATCTAAAGCTTTACATCTTTACATCACTTAATATTTTTTCTTCCATAGAATCCTACCTTCCAACTATAGATGAACCTGCTCTGCAGACAAATCAGCAAATGAGGCTCCTGCCAGTAAGAGCATTGATTTGTTTTTTTACTTACAAGGGTCAGAGGGTATATAATTAGAGAGAAAAGGACTAACACAAAGAAAGTGTGTTCTTATGATCGAGAAAATGGGGAAGCTGGAGAAATAATTTTGTCTCTGAGACCAACAATGAGTGTGTATATGATTCAGGAGGCCTGCTCGCTTAAAGGTCATTACAGATGGATACTAAGCAATCTGTGTGGGGGCATTTTTTGGGTCATATTTTTTAATTTGTTTTTTAAAAAGGTGCCTGGGTCATGGTGAGTCTTCAAGTCTGACCTAGTTCCAGTAATGTATAAAGGTGGGCTAAGATTGGGCTAGAAAAGTTCTTTTGTTCTTCTAGGGAGCATCCTGCATGGAGAAGGCAGATGGGATGCCTTCTTACTATCGTTAAGTGGCTCAGTGCTAGGGGGTAGGGAAGGTTACAGCCCTGGGACTCCCCAGAGGTAGCCTTGAACCCTCATGTGAGCAAGGATTTTCATCTGCATAACTTGGTGAGACAAGGCAAGATTTTTTTATTCAGGTGTTGACTTAAGCATAACATACGCACAGCATATTTTTAATTTATTGGTTGCCCAAAATGAGAGGGTGCCAGGGCAGAGAAATGTTGGAAGTTCATAAGTACACTCATGTGCCATTTACAAAAGTCCTTAGTGCTGAAGGGGCGGGGGAAATATCTTAGATGTCTTCACTTGTGAATTAGTGAATGTTTTATGAACGTGACAATGTTAATGTACTTGCACTCCTATTCTCTTACCTGTGGCATGAGGATGATACAAAGAGCTGCTGAAGCATTTAGGGTGGATTATAGGGTGTTAAAGTAGCAGAAGCACCGCGTAGAAATATCAAATTTTTTGTTATCAAAATTAGTGCTAGGACCATATTGTGTGTGATCTATGACCACATAACAAACACGAGAAATACAAATAGATGTTGAATAAACAGTGCCAGCTGAGCTTAATTACCTGTAGAAAAAACAGGATCCTGTCAAACAGTTATAAGACACATACAGAAAAAACTTAAATCAAGGCTGAATGGGCAATTTTAATTTAAGAATTTCCTTAGCTGTTCCTTCCCTTTAAAACTTTTTACGTTCTGTTAATATGTTTTGATTCATTAAATATGTACAGTTTTTTTGTTAGTACAGTGAAATATGAATTACAGTCAGACTGAATTGCAGCATTTCACATGATTTCAGTTCAAAGTCTATATATAACCAGCTTCAACTTTTCAGCACCCTCTAGAGTGAGCAGAAAGGTCCAGCAGCCTTTCCTTTCATCTTAGATAGCTGAGGTCATATACTCCTCTTTTTGCCTTTTTACCGGACTTCCTGATACTCTGAACATTTTAAAAATAGTTATGGAAGTATTGGAAAGAACTAGATTGAAACATGTTAAATTATTAAATGAGTGATCATATTATAAAAACGGTCCTTAAAATGCTTTCATATGAAAACTTCAGAAAAAAAGCCAACCAAACAAAAGTTTTTATCTGGCAACCAGGGGTAATATTCCTATTAAAGTATAGCTTTACAAGTCTGTGGCTGATGTTCTATAACATCTTCTGTAAGTGTCTTTGGAAGATGAGCTACACGGTTTAGCATCTGTACACTCAGCACTCTTGCAAGAAAATCAAGTCATCGTTTCCATGAGGACAGGGCAGCTCCTGCTGCCTCCCTCACAGATCCTCCATGGTGCTGTCTGCTGACTCTCTTAGAATTTTCCCTTTACAATTTTATATATTTTTATACTGGTTTTTTCCCTCTCAGATCACTAAGCTGCTCCTTCATCCTATATCAATAATCTCCCTTCTGTCTGCAATTTTACTTTTTTATTTTGCATAATTCTCACGATTTAGTAACTTTCTCAGTATTCTGAACCAAATACATGCAGCTGGCCTGTCTCAAAACTAGCCTGTGGGTCACAGACAGCTGAGTCCATAGAAGGATAACATATAATGACAGCCCCCTGCTGTTTCCCCCTTTGTCCCCAGCCATCTCTAATCTTATGCTTTGGCCCAGGTGTTTCCAAAGACCTCCACACCACTTAACTCCCCAGCTGAGCTTTCACAGGTAGGTTACACAAGCGCTGGTGAAAGGCAATACTATCTCAGCAACCTACCAGCTTTCACAAATGTGTAATTCGGGCAGTGTCGTGGAGCGCGTCTGGGCTGCTTTGTTGGTAAAACACTAGAATTCAGCTGCATCAAGGACCCAATAAACAGTGATACATCAATAACTCCTAATGGAAAACTAAGGGTTGCAGAAGTTACTGCCTTCTGTTTCTAAGACTGTAAATTTTGTTTTCATACAGTGACATTAAACTGGCAAGGAAAGGGCAACCGTTTCCCTATCAGTTTACACTGGTAATTCATTATTCATCATACAGAATTAGAGAGCTGTTAACTGAAGGTCTTTGAGAGACGCCTCAAGCAATACACTAGAGAAGCTTGGTAGCTAGGATGCTGCTGACTCTTTCCAAGCAAAATATAACTCAATCAGTTTGACAGCTTTTTATTTATTTCATTTTTTTTTAAAAAAACATGCTAATTTGTTTGAAAGAACATTGTAAAAAGAATTGGAGATGGTCTTGATGTTACACTTGGATGTTACTGGAAGTTACTCGATACAGAACTTTTTGTTATTATCATTATTAATGTCATAATATGTTCGCTGCTGCAACTAAAAACTTTGTTAAACAGGTTGGTGATGGAGGAAGACTAGTTCCAGTGCCTAGTCTCAGTGAAGCTGATAAATATCAACCTCTAAGCCTTGTGATTAAGAAACGAAAATGTTTGCTTTCAAAAAAATCTAAATTTGCTTCAACACCTTTCACGTTAAAAGACATTCTTCAAGGGGAGAAAGAAATTTCTGCAGGTAAGATTTCTACCTTTCTTCAAAGCAGAGAAATGCATGTTTTCTAGTAAACACAGAACAGTAGGCGTAGTTTAAACTGCACAGGTAGTATGATGGTTCTTTAGTACAGGGGTAATAAAATTTGTCTTGTTTACATATGCAATAAGTATTTAAGAAAAAATATGTCAAACTGGTTAATAAAAAAAGAAAAAAGGAATTTATGGAAAAAGAGTAAAATAAAAAAGTCAGTTATACTAAAAATCCTTGATATTTTGTGAACTAATATGGAACAAATTCAGTTAAGTCTTGTGTGTTTTTCACAAATAGTAACAGGTTCCTGGTAGATGTATTGATGTATGTTGATTAATTGCTACTTAAAATTTGTTTTTATTGTTCACCTTTCTCTGTACTCACTTTCAAGTATGTGAGAATGGCCTGAGTTCTGCAGCTGTTCATGCTAACACTCTCTGGTGTTGAACTGGGCTCTGCATAAGAGGAACATCTGAAAACAGCTCTCTGACTGAAGTAGTTGGACTTCCATAAGACTTTTTTTCCATATTTGTTATCATTTTTGTGTATTTAAAGAGCTTAACTGTGCTTAAATTGCCTTTGCTATGCAATATCAGATATTTTTGAGGAAATTCTATGAGAATGAGAAAGTACAAAATTTGAACTATATTGCCTGTATTTTCGCGTACCCTCCTTTGAAAAGTCCGTGTAATACCTGTCTACATGCTATGTTTTCTTGACACAATTTCATTGCTATATTTTCTTTTGAAAAAAGGTCCATTTTGACAAAAGTATTGATCACATTAATTGCACAAGAATTGCATTAATTAAAAACTTTTCTGAGACAAACCAGTGTGAGCACAAGAAGACAGAAATATCAGTTGACCCCACAAAGGGGTGATTCCAGGTCACCCCGGAAAAATCTCATTAAAAAGTCTGAGAAAAAGGTTGCAAAATCTCATTAAAAAGTCCCACAAAACCTTTCTAGTCTTTTCTGTAAAGGTTAGATGTCACGTGTAGAAAGTATTGTCCTCTAATGTAAGCACAGAACTTTGTAATTGAATTTCCTTTTTATGTGACAAATGCAAGCGTTTGCAATCTTTTTAGAATTATGAAAGATATATGAACCTTTCTTTTTGGTTAAAAATGAAGATAAACAGGATTCATACCAGGTGACTTCATGTCAGCTTATCCTAAAAGCTTCAAAGGATTAAAAAAAATAGAGGAGTAAACCCATACTCTCGAATGTATTTGGATGCCTAATCCCTGTGTTCTACCTGCTGTATTAATTTGAATTTGGCAACCAGTGCATTCTAATATTTTCCTGTTACTGTGACAGAAATGTATTTAAGGTTATAAGGAAAGCATTATAGAAAAGCTTTGGTACCTACCCTTTGATTGTACAATAAATCAATGCAAAGTTTAAAGTAAATCAGAATTAATCTGTTGTTTTCCTTCAAACTAAACCAACATAGTCCCTGAAATCATCAGGCATACATGGGAAGTGTGGCAAGTCTCTTTAATTGTGACAAGTCAGGTAAAAGGGAAAGTTGGTGTTACTGGCACACCCATGTCTCATTCACGTATTGCAAAAACGAAGAAATGTTAGGTTTATTTATACTGCATCTAAACAAAATTCAGAATTACTTTATACACAGTAGTTTTAATATTCTGTGTGGCCTCCACTAAATCATTTTGTGTTTCAGAGCCTCTGTCACTAAACCCAGAACACGCTGCATGTCTAGTTTATACAAGTACCTTGTATATATACAGCAAACTTACAGGTAAAACTAGTTTAGGGGAATAATGATAAGCACAGAAGTGTAGAAGTGTAGTCCTAATCACCATTCCATGCCCAAGATATATCACATGCAGGAGCACGGCTGCAACTCTGTCAGAGAGGGGCATGGAAGTCCCTCAGACCCCTGTGCTCTCCGTTTCTGTTACTGATCAGTGTTGCTACTAATAACTAAGTGCTCAGTGTAGTTCTGAATTTTACATCAAAATGGTTAAGCACAGTAGGAACAGTGCCATTTATTCTTTTCTTGCTGTGTAAAAGTAACTGCATTCAGACTTCTCATCACACAATGGTTATCTTCTTTTACTCAGGTGTCTCATCTTACCAGTTGCTCAACTATGAAGACAAATCAGATGTTTCGCTTAATGGTAGAAGAGGAAATCAGATAATGAATGATGTTGGTTTTGATGTTGCTGGATCAGATTCTGTTGCCTTTAAAGCTTCATTTGGCATAGTGACCAAACATGAGGTTGAAGTACCAACATTACTTAAAGAACTTACTACAAGGTTATATTATATATTTTGTTTACTGGTTCCATAATTATTTCATACGGTTAGGTTGAACCTCTGCAATGGTTAGGTTTTGGTTATTTTTAGCCAATCAATAGCAGTCACCACCTGATATCTTCCAAGAGTCTCAGGTTGGATCGCTGGGATTAGACACATGACCATATATACAGAATATATGTATATTCTGTATAACACAGATTTCAGATTTTTCTGAATTAATTCTTTCAGGAAAAAAAGAAAGAAATCCAGAAAGGTCCTATCTATGTTATTCCATACGACTAAAAATTTGAAATTTACTTTGAATGACATTACCCAATTTCAGGTTTCAGAAATAGGATTTCTTTGCCTTTCTCTGATGAACTAGAGCACCACATGTACCATTGCCAATATAGGTACTTCAGGTTTTATGAGGTTATTACACAGCCTTTCCTTTGAAAAGTGAAGTAGGTTTATCTACTTGAATTTTTCATAACCTACTGTGTCTCTTCTCTAAATGCAGTCTCCATTTTTCCAACATCCTTGTTGAGCTGTGGACTCTGAAACCAAACTTATGTTCTCATAGTGCTAGCACAAATGTCAAACACATGGAAATATGATATGACTAATTCTAGGCATAAACTTCTAGTTTATATTTCAAAGATTATCCGTTGGCCACAATGGCATCCCAGTGAATTCCAGTGGTGCATCCGAGTAAATTATTTACCATCCATGATGTGACATACAGTATTTTCAAATATATATTGTTTCCTCGTAGTTATTTACTAAGAAGTGCATGTACTTAAGTATCTGTAACCTCTCTTGTTCTGTGCCTACCTTTTCCTGGTTTATTTGTAACCTCCAAATATTATCATTAATAATTGGGGGTGGGGTGGGGGAATGGGTCCTAGTCTCCTGATAAAAATATTCAATATTATGGGACTAAGACCCAACGCCTGTAGAAATTTTCCTATAAACACTTGTTTTATGATTGTTCCATGTTTATGAGTGTTAATGTTAGCATATCAGTTAACCAGTTTTTAATCCACTGAGTGTATGCCATCTTATATAGGCACCATTAAGGCTTCTAACCAAAACATTGCATCATAAGCGTTATAGAAGCCCAAAGATAGAGCATTACAGCTGTTGCTTTTACTATCTGTTTTCCATAAGTTCTTAATGACATTAATTATATCACTTAAAAAAAAATTGTTATTAACTAGAGCATGCTAACAGTTCTTTGCTGTTACTAAGAACAGTATCAGATGAAGGTACTTGGAATTTTCTAGGATGGCCCACATGTCCTCTCTAACATTTGTACATTACTGTTTTTTCTTGAATTTTTTAGTGTTTCTGTTCCCAAACACTGAAAATCAATATTAAGTCTCCAGAGACTTCCTCAGTCAGTTGTTTTACTGCTATGAGACAGAAGTTATGGTGATTTACTTACTGATTTAAAGTTACTAATTCTATTAACTGCTTTGTAAATTGGTAATAATCTCTGAATTTCCTTCCTGCCTCCCTCCCTCTTTATTTTAGAAAAATAAACTTTGACCATTGTCTAGTCCATCAATCAAGAAAAAGTAGGATGGAAATTTTGTGCGTGGTCATGGAAAGTATTAGAACTACAAGGCAGTGCTCATTAACTGTCCATACTGGAATGCGTGGAGAGACAATGAGGGTAAATATGTTTGACAAAATTCTGTAACTTAGTAGAACAAACATAAAAAGCTCATTTTTATAATTTTATGGTTGGATTTAATTGCATTTTTACTGATGTAAGCTCAGAAAAAATCTGAATTAAATCAGTATTATTGCATTTATGTAAACTGAATTAAAAGTTAGTCTTTTGTTAGTATTGCTTATGTGAGTGAGGGATGGGAAATGCATGTAAGGATGGCTACACAATGAACCATTGCTTCAGGTGAAGACTCAGCAAAGATGTGGAATTTATTTCTTAGCTTGAACCTCCAATAAATGTGCCTGTCACTATTATATTCATCTTCTACAACACTTTGGAACTTCAGGCTGTTATTATTTCAAGGGTTGACATCTTATTCATGTTCTTCCTCTCTCCCCCTCTCTCTCTTCAGCATGTTTGAATAATTGAACCTACAAATCTTCTGAGGTTTGCCTATTTCTAGTATTTATAAATCATTCACATAATTTTCAATGAGTGATACATGTTAAATTACTATCTCTGTATCAAACTTTATTAAAATGCAAAGTTGTTAATATAAAATTCTTTAGTTGTGAAATTAGATCTTCAGCTTCAAAACTTCCTCTGGCATTATAATTCTCAATATATACAGTTATTATTTTGTTTATTTTTTCAATTTGTAACTTTTTTTCTTTTGATGCTTTTCTAAATTATAGTTTCACATTATTGAAGATCAGAATTCTAAAGGGCGGGACAAAGCCATTGTTTTTCCTGCGCATACAACTATTGCTTTTAGTGTGTTTGAACTTTATATTCATTTGGATGGTAATTTCGGTAAGTGATGTGCATTACTGTCATTACTGATATTATTTATAATGATCTGAGTTTTTAAAACAGTTTCCTTCTTCTTGATTTACGTAAGCCCCGATCCCATACGATGGTATGCTTTAATTTTATGCATGTAAGTAGTCTGAGTTTCTAAGGGAAACAATTATTGGAAAGATAAACAAGGCAGGTGCTAGAAAATAGTGTTTCATGGAAACACTTTTTTTTTTGAAGTTATGATTTCGTAATTTTTTTTAAAATCCTCCAATCTCATGGAGCAAAAAACCACTTCCTTGTATTTCTAGCCTGTAAGGAACAGGCTTATATGACCATCTGATCAGTTTTGCATAACATAGGCAAGTACAAAAAAACAATTAAAGAAGACAGTGTGCAGAACTTCTAAACTAAGCTAACATTTTTTCTGCTGGGGCTTTCATTTCAGTTGGACACTTCATTACCACATATGTATATCTGAAAATATTTAGGAAGAAATAATCACAATCCTGGAAACTAATAAAAAATTTGCATAACTCCTGTAAGTTTTTCTCCTTTTGGAGAAAGGATAGCGCTTATGCGTTTACATTGTTCGCACTAATTGAAGTGTAGCCTGTAACAATGTTATCAATTGTTTGTAATAAACCAGAAAGCCAATTCAGGATTTGATCCAGTACCTGATAATATCTAAAGCAAAACGCCCCACCGACTAGAGTAATGTTAAATAAAGTTTTAACCACCAGATTCACGCATACTTAAATACAGGAACCTCTATGAGAGTCACTCAACTGTTTCAGGAATTGCTCGACTCTCTATAGTGTTGTGGCTTTCTGCAGACAGCAAGATAAAAGACCTGGCGAAGGAAGTAACCTCTGTCTCTGCAGATCTGTACAGCACTATGTTTAAAAGTTTCAAATAGTTCCATACCCTTTGGCATACACAGTATAAAACTTCCATGACAGGTACTCTGCATTGTAAAGCACCTTTTTACTGAACTGTGAGAGACCTTTACCCTTCTGTAAAAACTTTAAATATACTCCAAACCAGGCATAATTACTGGATTAAAAGAGATAACACATTATGGTAGTTCTTTATATTCGCTTCCGTAATGCTTGACATTCATTGCGGTTTTGGAAATGTTTTCATTTTATTTTACCTTTCTGCAATTGTAGCTACATTCACAGCGTTTTTCCTCAAGTCATTATCAGTGAAATAATCAATGAAGCTCGTATGTGTATTTGCGTAATTGAAGTGAATTCTCAATTGAGAAAGTTTAAAACAAGTAGGTTTTTCTTGTTTACTTTTACTCCAAGTCCCAGGAGATAGAACAAGGGGAAATGGCCTCAAGTTGCGCCAGGGGAGGTTTAGATTGGGTATTAGGAAAAATTTCTTCATGGAAAGGGTTATTGAGCATTGGAACAGGCTGCCCAGGGAAGTGGCTGAGGCACCATCCCTGGAAGTGTTCAAAAGACGGGTTGACATGGTCCTTAGGAATATGGTTTAGTGATTTTTATTGCTTCTTTTTTTTTTTTTTTTGTCAGAGTTAGGTTGAGGGTTGGACTAGATGATCTTTAAGGTCCCTTCCAACCTAGACGATTCTATGATTCTATTCTAAGTATTTTTTCGGTTTCTTGCAATTGATTACCCTTCTATATAAATTTCAAGTTATGGATAGGAACTTAGGTGATACTTCTTTTTATTTAAAAACAAAGTTTTAGTAGTCGATTCAATGTTGGAAGAGATGACTACAGAACTCACAGCCTTGCTTGTTATTTTCCATTTTTAGTTTCACATGAGATCATAGAAATGTTTCTCCTTCACATGCAGGGCTTCCACTTATATGATACTGACTTAGTCTTGTAACATGGCCATAAGTTGCATATAAAACAAATCATACACGGATGGGGTATGTTGAAAGCCACCAACATTTCGAAATTCCCACTGAATCTGTCACCTGATTCTATGGGCTATTACTGTATGCAGACTTGCATTATAAAGTGGTACTAGCCATTAAAAACATTAGCAAAGCTGAATTTAATCACTGTTAGCTTTATAGATTTAGAAAGCATATGAAACTCTGTTGTGCATTTATTGCTTTTATACTGTGTTCTTCTAAAAAATTTTTACAGAACTCTGTGTGACTCCAATTTCAAAAGGAGGATTTGAAAAAGAGAAATCAGGATCATCTTCACTGACCAAATTAAGGAGGTTAAAGAGTAATCTGTTTCATCGAAGTATGACTTTTGATACTTATATCCAAATGTCTTAGTTAATGCATGAAGAGTCTATTTTTGTTTCTTTAATGTGTGTGTAGGATGAACACTCAAAAAACAAAATGTCAATAGAAAATGTATTTCTTTTAATTTCTTGTGTATGAAAATGATTGTTAAGTTATTAAAATTTATATTGGAGAAGCTGACTCTTTCACAAATAACAAAACTATGGTATTGCTGTTCGTCAAATCTCTGAAGATCTTAAAATAAAAAAATGATGGCTGATGATGAACTGGTATGGAGTAATTATACAACTTCAGTTAACATTAGGTCTATTTCATACACCTGCCATTTACAGCTAGTGTTATGCAATACAATTTATAATTTGTAAATAATGTTTCAGGGCAAACTCTTTAAGTTCAAATATCAAACAATGTTAATATTTGGATGTGCTCTTTAGGCTCTGTGTTCATATGGCAGGGACATGGGCAAGATGCCACCATAGGTCTCTTCTCTCATTCTGATACGAACACAACATCCAACAAAACTGTCACTGTATGTAGCTGTACTTTCTTCAGAACAAGATCATATAGTTTTAACACTCCTTGGTCTAAATATTTTGGAAATCTGCAAATCTGAGTGTGAAGATAAATGCTGAGCAGTAAATGCATCCTTCTGAAGGCTGCTCTGGATAGGTGTCCTTGCTCCATTGTATCCCCTTTTTGATCAAAGGGCTTTTACGGACCAAGCCTTCAGTGCTGCTCCCGCCCACACTAAGGGAATAAATCTTCAGTGGGTGTGAGACATCTCAGTAGCTGTAGCTGCCTAAGAGTTTGGCATCCAATCTAAACTATCAATCCCTGAAGAGACAGGAAAACGGTAGGTAGTTCCAAAAGTGATTTCCTCTGGGGGTGGATTAATGCTCAGCAATCTGCTAGGAGGTCAACATGGAATCCTCCAAATTTTCTAAACCTTTTCAGTAGTGGTGGGGTTTTTGTAAATACTAGGGGGAAAAAAGTGAACTTACAATTTTTAGAAAATAAAACTAGAAATGCAAAAATGAAAGTGGTTAAACAGGAAATTACGCAGCTGTGGTTTGATTTGGCATCATTTTTTCAAAAGTTTGCATCATGCCTTTTAGGTGTATTTCTAAAAATATTATAATTATAAAGGACATACAAAAAAATAATCTGGCTTTTGTCAGTATCTTTTGTAAAATTAAAGAAAAATTTTCATCATACAGGGCTTTTGATGGGAGGTAATCTAAAATGTGGCACGTTTAGAATGGTTTCATGAATCAGTTGTTATTTCCATAATTAAATTGACAGGTTGTTTTGTAAATAGTTTATAATGTAATGACAAATCACTGCTTTTTTTTGTGTGTGCATTCTTTTCCAGATAAAAGAGCAGTGGCTATCGTTGCTAACTCTGATGCTTACTTGGAGGACCTTTTTACAGACTATTATGAAAAAGCTGCGAGCATGACTGATCTCTCTACAAGCTATCTCAGAGAAGGTTCTCATATTCGAATTAATTTACTTAATAACAATATCCCCAAAGGTCCCTGTGTCCTTTGTGGAATGGGAAGTTCTAAAAGGGAGACAGTCTACGGATGCCTGGAGTGCTCTTTTAATGGACAAAAGTATGTACGATTGCACGCTGTGCCCTGTTTTGACCTCTGGCATAAGAGAGTGAAGTAACTGACTTAGGTAAGTGCCTGTTGTTGCAGACATGGGCTTAACTGTGCCACAAATTTTTCAGAATTAGTAACTGTGACTCAAATTGTTTAAATGCAAAATAGTGAAAGTGCAAAACATTTTATTACACTATTATCTTCCAATTATTTGCTTCACAGTCAATGACCTTTCACTTAAAAATGCCCTTGTGCGTTCCCAGACATTCTTTTTCTTCTTTCCAGAACACTTTCATTATCATGATAATGAAAAATGTACTTTTAAACTGAATTTTCATAATGTCAAAATATATGCTAGAACTTACTTTAAGTTGTTTACACAAACTTGTTGTTAAATCCCAATATGTTGCCTTTATCTACACTGGCATATGACGGTAAAATGAGAATATTTGTTAATAATTTAGTGTTCTCATGAATGTTTAATTGAAGTATCAGATTAAAAAACATGCTGAAGCTTAGCTCAGTCTAATGTTTCATTTACAAAAGGGAACAACTAAAACTAGGGATAAGTATTTCATATTAGGATGCTATTACCATATGTCAACAGTTTGTTTAGATTACTAAAAAGTACCAGCCAGTCACCTTCTGCATTCGGATTTTAGGTAACAGCTGATCTTGATTTCTGTGTTCAGAAAAAAATTGCTTAGCAGAAAATGTTTTGGAAGCTTATGAGAACAACAGAACTTATGTCCTTCCAGCAAGACTTCAGGGGGGTGAAGGTTTTTAACGGGTGGTTCTCAACCACAGAGAATTGAGTGTGTTGAGCACATAAACACCAGAGGGCACAATGCGTCCAATACTGACATTAGCTAGTACACTGCTGAAGCTCTCCCTACACTATCTTCAACTATGAAAAAAATTAAAAAATGTTTTTCTACCTTTTAGAATGATTTAAAGGTTAACCCAGATATGGAGGCTTTTTTTTTTTTCACTTGTGCTGCCACTTTCACTGTGTAAACCTGATTATTACATGTTGAAATAAAATACAGCTACTGCTTTTCACATGAGAAGAGTAAAGTATGTTAGACAAGTATTACAAAGACACCTGCAAAAGCAGAACAGTTAATGAGCCCAAAGTACTAGCTATTAACTGTTGCTACTTTGCATTTTTCCAAAGTGAGGGAAACCAGAATGTTGCCCAAATAATTACTTATGTCCATATACAGTATCTCCCATCACCTTCCACCTTACCCAAGTAAATTATGATAATGTAGATTTGTAATTTGGTGCTGCTGAATAAACCAGCTTTTACTAAGTCAAAGTGTAAAAATCCACTTAAAGTACTGCTTTTTCATGAACACCAAATTATTCATGGTAATATTACATCAAAGAGGTTACTTTAAGAACATTTGTGATTTTGTTTTTGACATTCCATGGCCAGTGTTCACTTATTTTAAGGCCTTTTATAGTTAAATTTGCTGCAAACAGCAATTTCTCAAGAACCTATCCTAGTAGCCTGCAGAGGTTTTGTGGAGTTACCTTCCCGGAATTCTGTTCTCCCCTTTTATTTTACAGAGGATTGAGAAGTTATGTTTTATCTATGTCAAAAGGTACTGGAACTATTTTTGTGTGCTTGATATGACAGAGACAATTGTTTTAATCGGTATTTTACACAATGAGAAAGACTACTGAGCAATACTGTAGATTAAGACATGATGCAGGAATGACTAATACTAGACCATGGTGTTTTCCAATTGTATTTCTTTCTTTTGAAATATCTAATACATTCTATTAGTTGAATGTTAAAAATAAGATTTTTACAGTCACATATAAAAAGATGCCACTATAAAAAAAAATAGAAAAATTTCTGTGACAAAGTATTTTTGTATAAAATTCAGTGTCCAGAAAACAGCCAAAAGTTTTTTAAGTACTTAGAGTTCATCATGCTGGTAGACATTGTACTCCTTTGCTGATATGAAACCATCTCCATCATGGTCATTCTTCTTAAATATATCAGCTAAGATTTCATCATGGACTGAAGGATGACGTTTTTTGCCATCTCTTGCAAATTCTTCTTTCAAATACTGGCTTATCTAGAAGAAAAGAAAAAAGTCCAACTATTGTGGCTTTTACACCAGTACTCAACGGCTATCTTCAAGGACTCTTGGGGTATATACATAAGTTATTGTGACTCCGGTGCAGACAAGGTGAAAGACTGTTTCCCAGGAAGTCTGAGACATACTAATGTATTAACCAAAGCAAATTTCAACATTGCACAGTGTAGTTTGTGTCAGCATACAGAAGCTTTACATGATGAACTGCAGCAGAGGCAGCTCATGTAAAGATAACACTGATGCAATTATACCTACAGTTTTATAAATTACTTATTCCAAATTAGTCACATCATATTACCTCAAGTTCAGAGAGTTTCTTGTCACTGTCCTTGTCTATTTGATTAAACGCTTCAACACTGCGAGGTCCCTTATTTACTGCATAAAGTTCAATCTCAAAAATCAGTGTTGCATTGGGTGGAATCTTGCCCTGTGCTATGAATAAAAGGAGAAAAAAAAAGCATTTAAGAAATCAGACACTGTGGCCACAGATCACACATATGATAAATTCACACGTAAAGTATCTTATTTTCTTATTATAAAAGGCTGTGTTAATATTCAGACTAAGGTCTGAATTTAAATATTATACAGCTAGACAAGATTCAGATCATGTTAGATAAACGATTTTGAGAGAGATTTGCAAACACATGCTTCCCTGAAACAAAACTGTATTGCTCATACCAAATCAGGAACCTTTAGTTTTTAAAAGAAGGCTTTGTGCTATCATGAAAAACAAGTATTTCTGAAGTTCTTACTCTTTCACATATTGTCATATGACGGGGCTTATTCATATACTGATTCTAAGACATATGCCTTTATTAAATATCTGCAATCTGATTTAAAAGGTTGCTGTAATAGACCAATGCTTGTATGTGTTTTCTGTCTGAAGAAACAAAGAGGCAAGATCAAGTTTTACCAACTTACTGTGAATTATACCTATGGTTAAAGGACTTCATGTAAAATAGCGTTTAAAATATACATCACATTAGAAAGAAGCAATATCATCTGATTCACACACAAAAAATCCAAACCCCCAAACTATTGGAATATTTTGTCTGGTCTCTGAATAAAAAAAAACAGTTAGACTTCATTATTTCTGTGTCAAAGCATTTTCTGATATCTGATGTAAAACCACCACTGCCTATTAACACAGGTCACTCTATCATGCATCTGGCAATAAAAGGGAACTGAAGACAGTAACAAACTAAAGAAGTCTAAAAGTAGCGCCAAAAAAGCATCAAGAAATCATGCAGTGTAAAATTAAAATGTAAACATGCAAGTTTCTTCAATTCATAGCCAAAGCCAGTGAGCATGACATTCTAACCTCGGACTTTGTGACCCTCCTTCATAAACTGAAGAAAAATTAAAGAATCTACTTTGTTATATATACAGAAGGTAAACAAAACTGTTACTCACACTACCCATCTAAAATATCCATAGTAAAAATGACAGGTTTCAGAGTTCAAAAGACCTTAATCTTACAAGCTTTAAAAATACAGAAGTTTTAAATATATCTGAATATAAATCAGTTTATATACTACTTATGTAAGAAAGATACAATACTAGAATTCAGTGCCAATAGTTTACAAATATACATACCAACAAAGGAAAGGTATATAAAGATTTAGAAAGCCACATGCATCTTTTCTAATTCAAGATTAGGCAGGCATCTTCCCCAGCATGCAGCAATACGCTGAGACAGAGGACAGGTATGCTGCAGGAAAAGAATGCTTTCTTGAAGGGCTACCTAGAACAAATAGTTAACACTAGTATTAGAGTTTAAGTACATACTTTTATTTGTGTCAGTGTTCTTCCTTGTTATTATGAGACTTACTTATTAAGCACTGTGCTCAAAGGGAAAACTTTAGTCCTAGTAAACTTCACTGGCTACAACAGAACTGTATGAAAGACAAAACTGGTGCATGGAATCCTGATACAATATCACTGCAAAACAATTATTATCGAGCAGGAGCTACTTTTTCACAGAAAGCACTACACCCAAGTGAGAGATGAATTAAAGTTATCTACGAGTGCTGAAAGACTGCATAAAACTCTGACTGGAATTTTTTTTTTTCACGTAGACTGCACCCTTAAGCATCATAAATTCAAATCAGATCTAATGTATTTTACTGTTGTAATTATTATGTAATGTGATGTACCATCCATTAACTATTCAGAAGGTAAGCAATTTTTAAACAAATTATTACTATTTAAATATTAATTCTGTGGCGTGCACTGGATTACATTCCATTTTGCTCAAAAGATGCAGAATGTCATTAAAAGGCTAAGTAGATAGAAGCCAAATAACAGAAACTAAACATGAAGAGAATATAATAGATTAAGAAAAAAAACGCTGATATGAATCATTAAGATTTTCCTTTTGCTGTCAACTTTTCATATTATGGCAATACATGGAAGAAATCATCAGTTGCCATGTACTGAATTCAAATGCAAACTGCAAGGCCTGGGTGTGGGTCTATGATGAGGACTACTTAAACTGCATCGGAATGAGCAGGATTAGGCTGCACAGCCGCAGCCATCACCTTCAGTGCCTCTAGAAATAATAGGAACATCAATTCTTAGTCTTTTACAATAACGTATGTTTGATAGGGTAAAACAGAGGAAAGACAGAGTTTATTAGTAGAGCTTCTTTTTTACCGTATCCTTGCTGTCCATATGCTAACGACGGAGGAATGATCACTTTCCGTTTTTCTCCAGGACACATATTCATCATAGCAATATCTAATCCTTTTATGACTTGTCCAACACCCAGAACGAACCATTTTGGATGACCTTCATTTTGCGTCCGACTATTAAAAAGAATTGTGAGTGGATAACAGCGAGTTTAGTATCTATATTTTTTAAATATAAAAATAACTTTAGATTAGCAGTCAGTAAAAATGCAGATTATTAGAACACAAGAATGTTTAGAGTGCAAGAAGTATTAACACTGTTTTTCTGCTGCATTTATTATTAATTTAAGGTCAAATCTTGAGATGTGCAAGGGGCAACCTCCTTTTGGAAAAAAACAAAAAACACACAAGTAAAAAACCTAACTTCTTACAAAAACACCTAATCTTTGTGATCGTATATACTGCGTGCCAGAAACAAGGTGCTGCTGCAGGAAGTGTGCAAGAGGAGGAGCGCTGGGAGCAATTCACCGCTAGAAAGCAAAAATGTCTTTGGCAGTTCACATCACTGTAGGATGGGATGGGATGGAACACGCACAGGTGTGTTGGGGGAACATGGCAATCTTGGCTACAGTACTGTGTGCTCACCCACTGCTCTGTTCAGTTTAGATATTTGGTGCTTGAGCCAGTTTCTGGTCATATGAGGTGTCCCCAGGGTGGGAGCTACACTGAATGGCGGCTGAACAACAGCATGTGGCTCAAAAGTCAGAGGGAAACACCGCATCTGCCGAAATCAGTCACTTCAACAGGCAAAATAATGCAAGTAACATGGTACTGTTAAATATAGAATTATCCTATATTGATTTTTTTCTTACATGATACAAGTCAGAGGAACCAAACAAGATTCTGTACTAAACTAGGCTACACTGTAATTTGCCCAAAGATGGGTAAGGAACGAGCCAGGTACCTGAAGGAAAGAAAAGACTCTCCTCCGCAGTTCTGCACGGGTTGAGTCCTGCCTCACCAGTAGAATGCACCACCATTAAAAGCAAGGCACCATAAAAATAAAGCTTTTGCACAAGGGTTTCTGTGCAAAGCCAGCTGAACCAAGCTGAAGCAGTCTGAAGACAAATTGATAGGACAAAGCAAAAAAGCAAAAGGCTAATTGCTAACCCTGGGGCAAAGAGGAAGGCAGTGCAAATTGAGGAAGGGAGGAGTGACACAGATTGGGCATAAAGACTGCAAACCACTACTGTAATGTGGCTGCCCCACACGATGCCAACTATGTAGAACCGCATGCAGTACTCAAGTTTCTGTCTAAAATAGTCACTCTGCATCCCTGCCAGGAGCTCCTCCTCCAAAGCCCAGTTTTTCTGAGCAGACCACAGCACAGAACATGGCAGTTGACAATATGGTGTGTGTGGGGGGGTATTTTCGCCCTGCCAAAGGGGTTCTCCATGTGAGGTGTCTTGCTCTCAGTGACCCTCCCCGTCGGTCCCCATGGCGTGGCTTTGGCTTCCAGCTTACCTCAGCTCTTACCTCCTCTTGACCCTAGGTAAAATCCTACATCCTTCAACAGTCGGCTGAAGAAAAAGAAAGGCTGAGACGGGGGGAATTACTAAATCGAAGGTGCTTAGCCTGGGCCCCAAGCTGGGAGAGCGGCAGGACCGCTGCTCCCGAGGGCGGGCGGGCTGTGCCACGTCCGCCGCCGGCTTAGGGCCTACCTTCCCCTCCACCCTCCCGGCTGCCCTAGGGGATCCACCTGCAGTAAAACTTGGATCCGTCGCTGGCCAGGAAGCCGTCGTAGTGGGCGTTCAGCAGATCCCCCTTCTTGCTCTTCGGGCTGCACGCCTCGGGGAGGTGCAGCACCTCGATTTTAACCTCCTCCGCCGCCGCCGCCCTGCCGCCGTCGGCCTGCGCCGGGGCCGCCAACAGGGCCAGCAGGAGCAGGGTCAGCCCGCGGCCCATGTCGCTTGGAGGAGGCCGCTGGCGTGGCACCGTCCCGCCGCCGAGACGAGGAGAAGAGGCTGAGCCTGCGCTGAGGCCGCCGCCTCAAGCCTCCCCGGACGCGGGCACAAGCCCAGCCCCGGCGGGGCGGTCGGTTCTGCGTGCCCGACCCCCTCTGCTCAGGAAGTGACAGGGACGGCAGGAAACAACGGCGGGGCGGGGTGTGTGTGTCGGGGGAGGCGCGGCCGGGCGGCGCATGGGAGATGCGGAGCGGCCCGCCGGGCGGGTGGCGCCGCCGGGGCCGCCGCCGCCGGGG